>MNAD01000226.1:0-17556 GCA_001895945.1 Trametes pubescens | reverse complement strand
CATCCACGAGAACGGGTTGGAGAAGTTGTTTGATGTATACAAGAAGTCACTGCCGACACTCGGCCCCCTCGCTCGGCTCGAGATGCGCTACCGCAAATACGAAGTCTGGATCACCGACGGCGAGGGCAACAAACTAACAGAATACGCGATGCAATTCCACAGGAAGGCGCGAACGGCGACGTGCTACATCCCTAGCGAAAGCGGCAAGGTGCCGTAGATTTATCTATGTATTGGGCGGGAACAGCGTTGACCACGGGAATATTTCGCCGTTCGGTCAGACGTTCGTCATCCACGGCAAGGACTGGCACGACGCCATGCACCACTTCCGCCTCGTCGTCAAGCTGGACGGCCGGCCAGCCGGTACGACCAAATGCGAGCCCTACACACAGGTGAAACGCGTCGGGATGCGAACCTCAACTATGGAGACCTACCAGGCGTACCAATTCGCGAACCTCGAAACTACTGGTGCGTCTCCCGCCGCTGCCGCACCAACGGTGTATACACATGAGTTGCCACTGACCGAGTCTCACCCCAACACCGTTGCGTAAACGAGCAGAGGAGGAAACGTTGTCTCCGGTGGCCGTCGAGGAGCTCGGCACCATCGACGTCGCGATCGAGCTCATTCGGCCGAAGGCTGTCGCCGTGCCATTCGCACCCCACCGCCTAGAGGAGATAGGTGTCATCAACGAGCGAAGCAAGAAGGCGGGCATGCATTGCGCGACGTACGTGCTTTTACTTGAGACTGTTTGTCAAAGGCCTGACTGGCGCGCCCCATCAGCGTGGCGCCTCACATTACTGTTCGTGCCAGTGACGCCTCTACGGAGCGTTACCACACCAAACCGCTACACCCTAGCGCGCCAGAGCAATACGTGACCTTCGTCTTCAAGTACCGGCCAACAGGTACGTGCGCACTTCGGCAGGACGCACCGTCTGACGCGCCCGACAGCTCTCCTGCGGGCACAGGAGATTGATACGCCCCAGCCGGAAATCCGCAAGGAGAGGAAACAATGGCGAGCGAAGCTGGAGGCGATAGTGGCGCGGGACGACCGCAGATTTATGGCCGCTGTCACTAGTAAGGCGAGTCCGGAGTCGATCATTCCGCAGAAACGTCCCGCGCCGGATTCCGAGGTGATACCAGCGCCCACCAAGCCAGCCGGCGGCAAAGAGAACATGGGCGCGAAGGAGGCCTCGAGCGGCAAGAAGAACGCAGGCGGAAAGCAGAACGTGGGCGTGAAGCAAAACGCGAGCTTGAAGCCGAGCGCAGGGGTGAAGCAGAACGCAGGCGTAAAGAAGAACGCAGGCGTAGAGAAGACCGCGGGCGCAAAGCAGAACGCGGGCGCAAAGCAGAACGCGGGCGCAAAGCAGAACGCAGGCGTGAGGCAGGAGGCAGTCGTGAAGCAGGAGGCAGTCGTGAAGCAAGAGGCAGCCGTGAAGCAGGAGTCAGACGTGAAGCAGAACGCAGATGGGAAGGAGAACTTGGACGTGAGTCCTAATCATTTGTTATGCTCCGTAGGAGGAAGGAATGAGCTGAATCCCCGGCATCCTAGGACATACCCTCCCGTCCGCATAAGAAAATCAAGTGCGAACCGCAAGATTAGGAAGAACTAGGCCAGACTGCGCGAGTAGTACATCGCTACCGCAAATCATGAGCATATGAGCCCCACCATGTATATAACAACCTATACCACCTCGAACGGACCTTCTTGATTACTTGTACACAACCTATTGACGCGTTTTATTACGGCGCATGGCAGCTTAAAGCATGCCTGCCTGGAAGGGCGTGGCTCCAGGAGTATTTAGCCGTTGATTGGGGCCGCGTAGTCAGCGTCGTGCCGGGCCCTCGACCTAAAGTTTGACGAGTTCGAGTACGAAGGCTTTCTCGCCAGACGGGTACCACCGCTGTTACGGCCCCTTTGAGGCTCAAATATGTCAGCACCAACACAACCACTCTGATATGTTTACCGCCAAATGTATGAAGACGTCCTGGGACTGTGCTGCCGCAGACGTCATGGAAGGTGAGAAGGAATTCTGGGGAGGATTATGCGTGTAACCTAGTTATCGTTGGCCTGCAGCAGGCGTGGGAAAGCCGATAACCGAGCCTGTTGTGCTGCCTCGCGTTGCGAAAAACCCTCTTGCCCTCCGTCCACATCCTTGCCAACACCAACCCGCCGCTCCCCCTCGCCACAGCTCGTTTCCACCCCAAACACCTTCGTCGCATCTTAGCTCGTCGCCGACTTCACCCAACGCAACTGTACCGCTCTCCCTCGCCTCGTGCCTACTCGAGAAGCTGTACTAGACAAAGTACAAAACCGCACACGCACGCACTTCCATATCCACATTCACCCCAATCACTCCCGCAATGGCCCAACAAGCACGCCCATCCTCGTCCACCTCGTACGTGTTATGCCATTCATTCATACATGCTAATTGTATGGACCGCGTCACATAGCCATAGCGACACCTGGAAAGCAGGTCTGCGCCCGCCACCAAAAGACTACCGCCCGCAGACCGAAGATGTCACCGCAACAAAGGGTGTCGAATTTGAAGACATGTACCTCCGCAGGGAGCTCCTCATGGGCATCTACGAGGCCGGCTTCGAGCGGCCCTCGCCAATCCAGGAGGAGGCCATCCCCATCGCACTCACCAAACGCGACGTCCTCGCCCGCGCCAAGAACGGCACGGGTAAGACTGCAGCCTTCGTCATCCCCTCTCTCCAACAAGTCGACGTCAACAAGAACAAGATCCAGGCACTCCTGCTCGTCCCGACACGTGAGCTTGCGCTGCAGACCGCACAGGTATGCAAGAACCTCGGGAAGCACATGGGTGTACAGGTCATGGTCACCACTGGCGGCACCACGCTCAAGGACGACATCATGCGTCTTTCTGAGGAGGTGCACGTACTAGTCGGTACGCCTGGCCGTATCCTGGATCTCGCTGGTAAGGGCGTTGCAGACCTCAGCGAGTGCCCCGTATTCGTCATGGACGAAGCGGACAAGCTACTCTCCCCCGAGTTCGCTCCTGTGATGGAGCAGCTCCTCTCCTACCTCCCCAAGGACCGCCAGGTCATGCTGTTTAGTGCTACATTCCCCATGATCGTCAAGGACTTCAAGGTGCGTGATGCTCGTGTATCTTTCGGTAGCGGTTGCCGACCGCGTACTGCAGGACAAGCACATGAAGTCCCCTTACGAGATCAACCTCATGGACGAGCTCACTCTCCGTGGTGTCACCCAATATTATGCCTATGTCGAAGAGCGGCAGAAGGTCCACTGTCTCAATACGCTATTCTCCAAGGTGCGTCTATATCTCCCGTTCCCCGTTACGCCTTTGTCGACGTCATCCGCCGCAGCTGCAAATCAACCAATCAATTATATTCTGTAACTCTACGAACCGCGTCGAGCTGCTCGCCAAGAAGGTCACGGAGCTCGGCTATTCATGTTTCTATTCACATGCGAAGATGCTGCAGTCGCACCGTAACCGCGTCTTCCACGACTTCCGCAACGGCGTCTGCCGCAACCTCGTCTGCTCGGACCTCCTTACGCGCGGTATCGATATCCAGGCAGTCAACGTCGTCATCAACTTTGACTTCCCCAAGAACTCTGAGACGTACCTGCACCGTATCGGTCGCTCGGGTCGTTTCGGACACCTCGGTCTCGCGATCAACCTCGTCACGTACGAGGACCGTTTCAACCTGTACAAGATCGAGCAGGAGCTCGGTACGGAGATCCAGCCTATCCCGCAGCAGATCGACAAGGGTCTCTATGTCGCCCCCAGTGGCGCCTCAGAGGAGAACGGCGAGCAGCAGCCCCAGCAGCCGCAGAAGGGCAAGGGCCCCGCCCAGCCGCAACAGCCCCAGCAAGGGCACAGGCAGGCTCACCCCCAGGCCGCATCCCCAGCACCGGGACGCGCAGGACCTGCACAGGTTGTCTACCAGAGCCAGCCTCAAGCACCTCGAGCGAACGGCTCAGGTGCACCCCAGCAGTCCGGTCCTCAGTATCAGAACGGATACCGCGGCGTGCCCGTTGCGCGATGAGTACCGCGTCCGTCCGTTGTGATGCTGTCTAGGAGAGTCGGAGGAGCGCTGAGCGTCGAGCAGACTAAGAGGGAGGACGGGGGAGAGGAGGGAGCGTACGGGGATGGATGATCACAACACCGGCCGAACCACACGCGTGATTTTCTCGCGTCGCATCGACTGTCTCGGCTTCTTTGCAACCACTTGGGGACCTTGTATCATATTCTCGCCTTTGCCGCTCCGCGCCCTCGCACCCACCACACCACACCACACCACACCACACCACACCACACCACGCATCGCATCCGCACCACTCCCACCCAGAACACTCGTGCCCACCTAGCTATTTGCCGTGCTCTCACTGCCCGTGCGATCGTGGAGGACTCGCGCTGCCGCCGCCGCCGCTATTTGTTTCTCTATCCCGCTGCTCTGCCGTCCGACTACTAGTATACGGTTACAGTCACTTTACTCTTACATCCCCTCTTTATCCAGGCCCCCTTGCCTTTTTGTGTTCGCGCGTTGCATGTAGCCGTAGACGTCGTTGTCGATCCGAAAGCATTCGTTGTGGTTTGCCTAAACAGACTGCGTGTATGCCCGTCGACCCACCACCAGTTTCGTGAATATGGGACGGCATACGTCATCATCTGCTCCGGACGGCATATATGACACATGAGAACGGCCAGGCCGAAGGTCTTGCAACATAGCTAAATAAGCCTAGCTATTTATCACAGTCTACGAGAGGTCAGGCATCCTCCGAACGACCTTGCCCTCATTCCGGACGTGCTCCCGCAGCTTGTCCAAGAGCGCCGAGTTCTGCCACCGCTCTGGCGGTGTCTTCTTCCCCGTCGCCCAGTAGTAGATATCCCAGTCCGGCTCGTCCATAAGCTGCACCACGCCCACCTATCCGTCAGCGCCCTCCTAGTCCTAGCAATACACCACACACAGGGACAGGGACGCACCTTGTCGAACTCGTGCAGCTCCGCCTCCTCCATCGTCGCGAGGCGCTCCTGCGCGAACGTGCTGAGCAGCAGGTCGCTCTCGAGCGTGCCGCGCTTGCGCGACTGGTACACGAGCCGCGCGCGCATGTTCTCGAGGGGCTCGCCCGGGCGCGGCAGCGGCGTCGGCGCGGGCGCGTCGGGGGCGGACGTCGTCTTCGCCAGGTGCTCGGGCGTGTGCGGGAGCGGCCAGGGGTCTGCGGCGCGCCGGGCGGTCGTGGAGAGTGCGCGCGCAGACGGGGCGGGGAGGCGCAGGCTGCGCTGCCGGGCGTGTCTGAGGATCGTGAGGGCGGACATGGTCGTGGTCGTGGTCGGGAGCAAAGGAGTGCGGGGTCGACTCGGCGGCTCCGACGGATCGAGCGCTGTACATATCGTGCGACTCGGGGGGCCCGGGTCGTGGCCCGCTTTTTAGAGGATCTTAGGCTCGAGATAGACTTGCGAGATTCGCGGGATGCCATACGGACGGGGGACAGGGAACCGGTGTATTATGAGTTGCGTAATCTCACAGAACGCTGAGAGCAAGACGAGGGAGCAGCTGTAGTACAGATGGGAGGTGCGATATCTTAGGGGACGGCGCGGACTGGGGTGGTGGGGACTGCGAGAAAGGAAATAAAGAACAGGGAACTATGTACAGATGAAACAGAACGCGGGCTAGGAAGGGGGAGGCGGAATAAGTAGACGGCGTAGTGAGAAGGTGTCGAAGGAGCGGGAGTGGACCCAGCAGACGGAAGGTCCGCGAGCGAGAGCAAGGGAGACAGAGAGCGGCGGACGGTGGGATGTCGGGGAGAAAAGCAAAACAAATGAAGCCTTGCATGAAACAACATGTCGTACGAAGTATGCAGCGAAGTCCGGGAGTGCGTGCGTGTCGTAGGTGTCGTCGCCGATTTTGCACCGTCCCGTCGTCTCCTGCGGCCCTGCCCACATTCGCCCGCCTTGCTCGCCCTGGGAGGCCCGCCCCATTCGTCTTCGCGTCCGTCGTCGTTGCGCCACCACCCCCGCCTCTTTCTACTCGTACACTTGCCATCCTCCACTGGGCGCTCCGTGTCCTCGTCGGCCGTCCAACGACCCGCGAGGGAACTGCTTTACAAAGTCCATGTATATCCACAACCAACAACCACAGCGGCACGACACGACAACGAACGGCGGATGCGCGGCGGGCGAACACCAAATAGAGGGAGGAAGAAGCGTCTGTGACGGGATGAGCAAAGGAGTGAAGTGTATGTACTGACGGTGCAGTCCTCAGCCCATCTTGTTCGCGTCCTTCTTCTTCTGTTTACGCGGTGGCGTTACTGGCCGACCCATATTTACCCCTCCGTAAGGGTACTTTGCCTTCTTCTCAGCGGGCTTGAGAATCTGGAGCGAGAACGCAGGCGATGGCAAGTCTACGTCAGGCACAAGAAGCGGATCCAGTGGAGCAACGTACTTGGAAAGAGCACAGGAGAGTCTCGTCCACGCTCATCATGGCACCGGCGTTGTCGAACTCGCCACAGTAGTTGGGCGCGGAGAACAACGTGACCAAGTGCCGCTTCGCGAAGAACTCATAACCATCCTCCACGACCTGTGGGGTGCGAACGCAGATTGAATGCGCGCGGTTAGCCGTAGCCCAGGCCAGCATGACAAAGCACGCGTAAAGGAAAAATGAATGCGCACCTGATGTGCTCGACAGATCAAGTCCATGTCGTGCTTCTGGAGGAACCGCGACACGACATCGGGGCCGAACGTAAACGACACTCCTCTGTCGTTCTCTGACCAGCCGGTGATATCCTTGTCGGGGTCGGACCAGAGCAAGTCGCAGAGCAGACCTAATCGAGACGGTGTCAGACGACCCACAGCGCAGCGCCGCAACTTCCCACAAAACCACGCACCGGTGTCAGGAACATCGGTCGGCCGCATTACTCTCCGTATTTGCTCCATCGACTGCAGATCCGGGGACAGACCACCGTGCATGGTAAATATCTTTTCATCGATGATGGCCGCAATGGGTAGGCAGTTAAAACAGTCCGTGAACGTCTTCCATAGCTTGATGTTGTAACGGCGCTTGCCTATCGGTAGGGTATATGCCAGGGAGATTGACAGGAGGGAGCGGGGCTGTGAGCGGGCGGAGAACAAAGTGACTCGGAACATGGATACGCACACTCGTCGTAGAAACCGTAGATTCGGTTGATGCTCGCGCACTCGTGGTTCCCCCTTAGTACGAAAAAGTTCTCCGGGTACTTGATCTTGTACGCGAGGAGCAGGCAGATGGTCTCGAGCGACTGCTTGCCCCGATCCACGTAATCACCGAGGAAGAGGTAGTTGGCTTCTGGCGGGAAGCCGCCGTACTCGAAAAGACGCAGGAGGTCGTAGTACTGGCCGTGGATGTCGCCTGCGCGGCGGCACGGGTGGACCTGAGCACGGGCGGGGAGGTTGCGAGACACGAACATACGCACCGCATATCTTGATGGGGGCTTCGAGCTCGAGCAGGATGGGCTGGTTTATGAAAATCTCGCGCGCCTTCGTGCACAAATACTTGATCTCGTACTCCTGCAGCTGCACGGGCTTCCCTGGACGGTTCCCGCGCACTGGAGGGCGGCGTGTCAGCACGGACGAGCGGATCCAGCGCATCGGCGGGCGCGGTGCATGCTCACCTTCCAAGAGCCGGTCAATGACCGAGTCGAGATCTATCTCCGTCGTTGTGTCCGCCATGTCTACTGCTTGTGCACTGCCGGAGGCGTTCGTGGGCGTGGGTCGTGAGGTCGGGCTAGGGTCGTGAGGTTCGGGAACGCGGGAGAACAAGGAGGGTTAGACGCTTGTCGGCGGACGATTTTCGGGGTCGGCGACACCTCCGGAGGCTGCGGGGTGCGCTGTGCGCTGTGTGTGCTGGCTGTCGTGGAGAACGTTGGCCACCGGATGCGAGAGATGGCGAGAAAATTGGAGGACGCGGCGGAAGATAACGAGCGTCGGATGATGCTCAGCTCTCTCGCCCTCGTGGACGCGCGCCACCATTCCAGAGCGGAGTCTGAGCGGGCTTTTAACCACCACTCACTCGGTCCAGCCCCGGTCTCACGAACGCCTTCTTGCCTTGTCTTCGAAAACATACATGCACCGCAACCTCTTCCGCAGCAGGCCGTTCGTGGTAGCATTACATATTGTATGGTACATGTACGGTAGGCAGGCAGATACAAGCATCAGACTGATGGTGAAGCGTGCGTGGAGGGGGATGTGTATGTGGGTATAGCAATAGAGCGAGTGTCGTCGTGAATGGCGAGTAGCACAGTGCCGTTCTACAGGTTTAAGCAAAAGTACATCCTAGAGACATCAAAGTAAATGTGAACACTTGCATGAGGTCCGTGGAACAAGGCATAAGCCGTCGTAACGAGTCCAGTCCGATAGCGAGCGGTGGGTGAGCTATAGTGGGTGATGCAGGGTTTCTGGACTAGGAACCAGTCGCAGAGGGATCGGCACGGCGAGCACGTCTGCGCCTTCGTCTGCACACAAGAAAATCCGTCAGTACATCATCCGACATGCCCCTCGGACCGAACTCACCTTGGGAAAATAGGACCACGCGGCATCGGCCGTTCATCCAGATCGAGCGCGACATTAGTGCCCATTTGTATACACTAGGAACACCGTTAGTCATCAGTCTACTAACACACAACGCTCAAGCTCGAGCACATACCTCGATCCAGTCAATGACCGCCGCGACGTCCTTCGCCTGCAGCAGGAATTGCTCGCCCTCCATCCGCACGCGGATCACGTTCTTGCGCTTGATATAGTCGCTCGCGAGTCCGCTCTCCGCGTGTTGCATCGAGTACTTGCGGAGGAGGTCCTTCGGGTCGGGCACATACTCCGTCTCCTTTCCCTTTTCCTTGTCTTTGCCGTCACCGCTGGAGTTTGTGTGCAAGATGTGCCGACTCCGCGAGAAGCGTGACGCGCCGTCACTGGAGGAGGTCGGGGAGGCGCTCAGCAATGACGAAGTCGGGGAGGGAATGGTGAGACCGGTTGACGTCGTAGTGTGCGACGCCCCTGACGACCCATTTGACATCTGCGACGAGCCCAGTGTGTCCATCGAGCGGCGCATATGCGAGTTCGAATGTGACGCAGATGGCCGGTCGATGCTCACCCACGAACTCGAGATGTTGCTGTTCGACCCAAGCCGACTAACGCTCTTAGAGCGCTGTCGATGCAGAAGAAGCCGCGAGCCAAGATGTAACCGAGACCTCGACGCCGGTAATTGAGGGGACGGAGGCTGCGATGGACCCTCCTCCCCCCTTCCGTTGGGCGCGGAATTCTGCCCGTCCTCCCGCTCCTCGCTGATCTTCTGCGGGCGCTCCGAGCCGAGGTCGTCCTGCGGGCGCTCCCGCACCGCGTTGACACGGATGCCCGAGGATGTCATCGCGGCCACGTCCACGCTCGTGATATCGCCCACGCCGACCTTGCTCTCCCACCACTGCTCGATCGCGCTCACCGCCGACTCCGCTGGGGGCGCCTTGTACACGCAGAACATCGTGCCCTCGAGCACGCAATAGACGCGGCGCCACTTCCGGTCCTTCGCCTGCACGCCCGGCTGCGTGAACTCTACCTTGCGCGGCATGACACCCACGAGGTGGATCGCGTTTGAGTAGGCAGGAAGTTGCTCGCGACCCTCCTCGTCGCGCGGTACAATCTTCGGAGATGGGTTCTTTCGTTGGAACTGCAGGTCCGGATATGGCGGCGGGTCCGAGGACGGGTCGTAATCGGGGAGGGACCGCCGGCGGCGCAGCATGGGAGAAGTGATGACATCATCCGGGGACTCTGGCTCGGGCGCAGGCGGTTCTTCTTCGACGGGGGTAGGCTGCCCTTCCACGGCCGCGAAGGCTTGCGGCCTCTTCCGGGATAACGCGTGGCCAAGCTTTGGGGAGATGATTTTGTCCTTCTCCTTGCGCGTGGAAAGAAGGTCGACCATACTCCGGGAACCAAGATGGTACAGCCCCGGTCGTGGCGAACCGGGAGTGGAGGGCATTGGAACGGTCCTGAGTTGCGGCACATCCTGGCCGTGGGGGGTAAAGTCTGCCGGGCGGGGCGTACGCATAGGCGAGAATGCCCGCTCGGGGGACTTGGACGTGAAGTAGTCGAGAGGAAAGCCGGCTTGAACATGCGGTGTGCGTTGGGTGGGCACACTCGTGGCGTCTCCGAATGAGACGCTGAACCCGGAGGTGTCAACGTGAGGCAGAAGTCCTAGGCGCGGCGTGCCCCCCGTGGCCGACGGCTGTCGGGGCGCAGAGTACTCGTGGTCGTCCTCATCCCCGCTCTCGCCCGAGTCGCCATCCTGGGCCTCTGCGCTAGCACTCTCTTCTGCTTCCTCCTCTTCCTCCTCTTCCTCAAGGCTTGCATTCTCGTGATCCGCCTCTTGGTCCGCGTCGCTGGGCCCTTGCATCGGTAGCGCCGGTATGCTCCGTAAAGGCGCAGTCGGTCGACCGGGGCGGGTCTGCTGCGACGGCGTCGGCGGTGGCAGCATGGGAAGGTTCAAGAGTGGCATCGGAGCCTGGCGAGTGACAAGAGAAGGCGTAAGACGCGCTCTTCCATCTGCGTTGTACCCCGCCATCATCGGGGGAGGTAGTGTGGCCAGCCGAGGCGCGAGTGCCCGACGGATGGACGTGCCGACAGTTGCTGATTGCCCTTCGACGCTTCGAACCTCAGAGATCGAGAACCTGCGCGAGGGCAGGGTCTGCGAGCGGTTCTCAATGGCGAGTTGACCAGACGAAGGCGAGGGAGAGGTGGGAAGTGGTAGACTTGGAGGTATCGCAACTTGCTGAGCATTATCTTGGGGCGCATCGTCGGCATGTATGCTACGCGAGGGCAAAATTCGAGTGGGGGTAGCAGAAGTTCCGGCAGTGGCTGGTAATCCTTCGGCTGCGGGGCGTGTCAAGTCTGTGTGTCGTGTGATTGGCACGGTTGGCGGAATAGGTAGCTCTGTTCTTTGGGCCGTAGAGCGAGCACCGGACAGCACCGTCGCATGAAAATGGTCCATAGCCGATGGTAACCCGTCAGCCACCGGGGTCGGAGAGGCAGCGGGGGCCGGTAGACGATCCGTCCGCGGCAAGCCAGAGGGTGCGCTAGGGAGAGAGGTATGACACGAAGAAAACTCGCCGCATCCCCTTTCCTGGTCCAGCGACTCGTGGTGGGAGCGCACGTCAACCATCGAGAGCGTCTTCGATCCGAGGTCCATCGACTGCGTAGACCTGTCAAACGTCCTGCTATTGCTCTTCCTGCGCGATGTGCGGAGCTGGGAGACCTTCTTCAAAAACTGGCTCGTCCGTACCTGAAAGTTGGTGTGAGAACTCCTACGCGAATATTCAGAAGAGCACTTGCCAGTAGCTGAGGTCGCGACTGCGTCTCCGTTGCAGTTCCGTGACCACTCGACATCGGGTGTGGCAGTAGAAGAGAGCTCTCCGCGTCAAGACAAACCCCAGAGAGACGACGTCGACACGAGATGTATAAGCTGAAAAGAGATGGAGCGGGGTGGAGGATAGGCTGGCATGGGATGAGGAGGTCCAAGGAGAGTCGGCGCGTTGCCGTCCAAAATTATGAGGCTGCCCATTCGCCCGAAGCCGCGATTCGCGGAGCGGCCGACCATCATCACAAATGTGGGAACTCCGACAGACTCCGAAGACCTTGCTCTAGCTTGCTCTCGGTGCAGCATATAAGCCGGGCTAGACCGGAGTGTAAAAGTATAATTATCAGCATGACGTATTTACCCCGCACTGCGCTGATATTTCAGTACCAAGCGGCATACACGGTGCGCAACACGTTTAGATGTGGGTTTCCAAACATATGGGAGAAGGTCTTGCATGACGATAACGGTGATACCAGCGCAGCCTGCGACACTTTACACCCAAAGGTCTTTCGAAAGAAAGAAATGGCTTTGAGTACATGTGCGTTCCTGACAAAATTGATGTAGAAATTGCAGTCCCTTTTGGTGGCTCTTTTGCCCTTTCATATTTTGAACTGTGGTGGAGGCCCCGCGCACTGACGCAGCGATGACATGAAGATGGAATAGGTAGGCAGACAGGCAGGCAGGCAGACGAGCACCCTGTCTTATCGTCGTCATGGCTGCGTGGGGTGGAACTGCCGTGACAGGCACCTGCGCACGAACGCCTCAAACACGCCTCAAGGAGCCCTCAAAGGAGCACTCCAGGTACGAACGCCACATCTGATGGACAACTGAAACTTCCCGCAGACATCTGTGCAGATGGGCACTACTTGGCATGGAATATACACATAGACGTGTTGGAGTGATACTCACCCTCAGTCCACGAGATATTATACTGTATGAAGTACTCCACGGTGACACGCTCACAAACTCCGGGTCTCATTTGCGCTGGTGCTCGGTCGATTGTGAATAAGTGGCCAGCGCAAGAACATATACGTATATGAGATGCAGCCCAGAAGAAAGCACGCTTTTGCAAGGATGTGGTGAAGCTTGAACTTGAAGGTGGTAGACTAACCACTAGGTTTCGGCGTCTATCTGGGTCTGCCCCGATCCCGAATCGCAGTGGCACTGTGGCGATCGGGCCGGAAGATGCCGCAATTTGTACTGGCATTTCGCCCAATTCCTGCCACTCTCCCTCTGGCCTCTACCACAACCGTCTACCTCGCTCGTTCTGATACTAAACGAAGCAGAAGTTCCGCGTCAGAATTGACTGATAAGCTTGGGCTCCTCTTGTCATCATGCTCTCTCGTACCGCAAGCAGGCGGCCAGCAGCAACATTGCAGCGTCGGTTACAGCTTCACACATTCGCTCATACTACTCGCCGGTCCATATCAACAAGTCCAACAGGATGGACCCAAGCAAACCCGCGCGTCTCCACGCTCTTCGGAGCGCTCATGGCCGTCGGAGTCGCGTCAACAGCATACGGCGTGTGGGTGCCCCGAGCGCGAGTCCGCGAGCGACGCTAAAGTATGTGCCGTTTCAAGGTACCAGTTCTACACCACATTCACCATGTGGCCGCCAGAGGTCCGTGGCGACCTGCGTGCAGGCATCAAGGCGAAGCACCAGGGCGACCTTGACCTGAGCGTCCGGTATCTCCACCGGTGCGTGTTCAAGAGATGCACCCCATGCGGCCTTCCCCTAAGAACGTCACAGTGCATGGCAGACTGCGCAGAGCCTGCCAATCACCGCGTTTGCCTCAGAACCTCACCTCAAGCTCTCCGGTGTTGCTGTGGTCCTGGCGGAAGCGCTCGAGGGCACAAACCGCCCACAAGAGGCGTATGACATATACAGCGCCGCGCTCCTCCAGCTCCGTGCAGCCAAAGACCTCACAGGCCGAGAGCGAATGCGCGCCGTCGCGATCGCACACAAGCTCGGCGAGATGGCGGAGGTGTACCAGCAGGGGCCAGAAGAGGCCGAGCCATGGCTCACCTTCGCGGTCGAGGAGACACTCCGGGTTGTCAAGGACGAGTCCAACGCGAAGAAGGGCAAGGGTGCGGGGGAACCCGAGGGCGAGGTTGGGTCCATGCTGGCGGAGCTCGACCTACCACAGTGGGTGCAGAAGAACGACGTCGTCGCGCCCCTAGAGGCGCTAGGCCGGTTCTATGCGCGCGAGGGCAAAAACGAGTGAGTGTTACGCTGCGACGCAATCGAACAGTGACTCAATTTGACCGCAGATATGCTGCCACGCTGTACCTGCAGGCCATCGGGATGCTCATGCAGCCCGCCACGGGCGAGAAGAATGCATCGGTCGAGGACCGTTGTCGAGGTACTTTCCGGTTTTCTCGCGCGGTGTATCAATAAGATGTCTCACTGACAATATTTTTCAGGAGCACAGCTGATGAACAACATGTCGGATCTCATGGTCCGGGCCCCCCCGCCTACCAACCTAAAGTTTGCCGAGTCATGGGCACGCCAAGCGCAAGGCGTCATTGAGAAGACGCGCACGCTGCCCGGGGCACAACAAGACGCGGAGAGCATGGCGCTCTGCGAACAAACCCTCGCTGCCGTGCTCTACAACTTGGGCGCGCTCCTAGAGGTACGGTTTCTACTTATCTACAGTGGCGGTCCGTGAGCGCTCATACGGTCATGCAGATGGACGGCAGGTACGATGTGGCGAAGCAGTCATTCCAGGAGAGCTTGGAACAGTCGAAGCGTATCGGTATGCGTTCCGGCGCGATGGAAGCGCGGTCGGCCCTTCGAAGGCTGGAGCGTGCAGCGAAGACTGAGCCTGGCGACAAGGCATGAATCTGATGTACATTAGATTCACATGTACCGGTGGGTGGTCCTGCGTCGAACTCTCAAGATGACTGCGAGTGTTTGCGTCCATGCGTCGCTCACTCGTTTGTTCTTTTGTAGCGGCTGTATCTACTTCGTATCTCGTTCTCTCTAGTCACCGATTGCTGCAGACCCGACTTCCGCTACACTCATTCGTAGCGTTATGGTCCCGTGGAACTTACAGTTCCTCAAATATCACCCTTCTCGGGAACTTCGCGCTCTAACATTGTAGCAGAAATACGAGCAGAAATATGAATTCGAGCACCGGGAGCCTGTGTAGGACACTAGGGATGAACCTAACGGCAGTCACCCTACTATGTGTTGTTCAGCGTACACCGGCCTATATGTGCAGATTCGGCGATGCGGGTACGCTGCCAATGCACACCGGGATTGTGAATTTGGAGCTCAACCAAATCGAGCAACTTGAACGGAGCATTGCTCATTGGCACTCCACCTAGGTCAGATCTATAACATCGTCGGGATCGTACTTGACCCTTCTGCTGGACGCCATCTCTTTCTTGACTGGCGACATCGAGGGTCGTTTGACATCTTCCCCGCCCAACTTGGAGGGCGTACGCCGTGGCTTTGCGGGCGGCGGTATCTGGTGAACGTCAGCCGCCTTTCCTTGTCCTGGGCTCCGACCACCCGACACTCACATCGTCCTCGTCATCGGTGAGTTCGATGATATCCGACGAGGCCGTCAGCTGGGATGTGCTGGCAGCACTCCTGCTGGGGCCTGATGGTTCTGCCTTGACGTTCCCTGTAGGAACAGCAGACGGACCTGCCCTCCCCTTGCCCTTCTCGGAGGCAGGCAAGGGCATAATTCCCTCCGCTTGGAGGAGCACTGCAAGTAATCTGTTAGCATAGATCGTGCGCACGAGAACGGCGAGGATCTACCTGCGGGACGGTAGCGAAATACAAATGTCACGAACGGACCGTCCTCGGGGTTCAGCAACCTGCACGACCTGTGTCCGCGCGCCCGCGCCCGCGCGCCCAGGTTGGGATCGTCCACCGTGCCGCCAAGTCTGTGGAGAAGCAGCACCTCAGCACTCGGCAGTAGGACTCGGGGCGGGACCGCGAAAAACGTACGTCACGCAGTGGGCGCCCGCCTTCTTGCTGCGCTCGTGCACGGAGCCTACGCCGGCGAAGGTGGACGGCCGGAAGGGCTTCGAGCGCGTCTCGGGGTGGACGTGGTACACCCGCAGCTCGATCGTGCCGAGCGAGTCGACCGCCATCGCCGCGCCGTCGTCGTCTGTAAGTAGGCAGCAGTGAGCGAGTCGATTCGGAGAGCGGATGAAGGTGAGGCGGAGCGTACCGGTGGTCTTGAGATCGGCGAACTGCAATGCATTGTATGTGTCCGCAGACGTCGTGCGCACGGTCTGGCGCGAACGCTGGTCGCCGGGCTTGCAGATCTTCCCCGGGATGCGCACGCCGTCGATGTAGGGCCGCACGCTGAAATGGTGCCCGCCGCCGTGGTCCTTCCAGGATATGATGAAGCGCTAGCGGGGCGTCAGCACAACATCACGGTGACTATGTCCCAGCCAGCATTCATAGTAGCGCAGAGGGGGGGAGGGGGTATACACCTTGCCGTTTTCGCTGGGAATGAAGCAGTTCACCGTGCGCCCCGGGGCAGCATCGCCACCGTCTTCGATACGAGTGGCGTACTCGACGAAGCGCTGGTTGTGGGCATCGGCGATCCACGCCTCGTACCCTCTGTGCAGCATTGTGCAGCTGTCGACTGCTATTCTGCAACCAGGCTTGGCGCGTGGGAGATGATGGTCACCGGAAAGCTGCCTGCACGGCGTTTGTTCTGGCTGACATCGCAGCCAATTCCCAGACACCCACGCCCCACGCCACGGTCACATGGGCGCATATATCCGCCTGTCGCTGTCAGTGTCCATGTCAGCCCTCGGAGTTCGGACGTGGTGAGCTAACGTCGACAGCGCAAAACGCGCGTTGTAAAACCAAGAGTCTACTATGCTACACAAGAGAACATCCAGGAAACTACTGGAACTCGATCGAGACCCTATCATACACACGAACCCGCGGCGGCGATGAGCGCACTCAGTCGACGTCGCTCCCGCTGCTGCTCGCACTCCCCTTCTCGTACACCGGCACGTCGTCCTCCGCCGGCTCGATCACCACGCACCACAGGATGCGGCCCCATGGCCGGTCGGTGCGCTCGCCCTTCTTCACGCGCTCGCAGCACACGAAGCGTACGGGCTGCCCGTCCCAGTATTTCATGACGTCGATGGTGATGCCGCCCGGGAGGCGCAGCGCGATCCCGCTGTGGCTGAACTGCAGGAAGTCGTAGCAGAAGTCTGTCGTTACGATATCCTATGTGGTTCAGGATGCCTATTAGTGGTTATCGACTAGGTAAAAGGGGGAACACGAACCTCCGGTCCGAACACGACTTCTTGTCTGCGCAGCGCATTCGCGAAGTATCCGCGGCGCTTCGACGGGCTGCCTTCAAGCTTTCCGCCGCCCGGGCTGGTCGGGGACGCGGATGTCGTGCGGAGTTGCGACGCGTCGTCGCTCAGCGGCTCTTTAGGCGGGAATTGTGGAGCAGGGGTGCCCGGGGCGCTGCGCTGGTGACGGAGGTACGGCATCGTCGCGACGAGGGGAGAGAGCGCCCAAGGCTTGGTGCGGGACGCCAGGTCGTGCTCCAAGGTAGGGTCTACGAAACTGACAGCGGATGGGTCAGCGTGAATCCTCACCGCAATGGATAGGGACACGAAAGGCGTTATTGGACCTTTTGACCCCAAACAGCAGTTACAGGTGCATATTCCGGAGCCCCCCTCGGGAACAGGCTTGGAGACTGTATTCTTACCGCGACGCAGTCACGACCAGCGAAGTCTCAGTCATGACTGAGACTAGCTGAGGCTTGGCTGGTAGTATGTAGGTGCGCATGCGCCCTGCAGGTAGGCCCGCCGTCCGAACACGCGACGGGTGAACCCAAATATATCCCGCCGCTGCACCAAGAGGCTGATGGCCTGCTACCACATAATCAGGCCCGTGGTTTGGCTGGCAGCCTGGTTCAGGTAGAGCATCACCGGGGGCGTGGACCTGTGTAACGAGATGTAGCGCCGAAATCACATCGTAACCAAAGTCCAATTGTGCTTTCGGTGTCTCAACTGACGCCACTGTAGTTGCATGCTGATTACACGCAGCTTTCAAAATGTGTCCAGCATGTAACACGGTTTTCTCGATACATCTTAAATGTGTTTAGAATGGGTCAGTTAGACAAAGGGGTGCCACATATGGTCAGAAGCTTTCATGCGATCAGCATGTAACGAGGTGTTACATGGACGGCTGCCCTCGGTGCA
>MNAD01000223.1:241-33303 GCA_001895945.1 Trametes pubescens | reverse complement strand
ATTTATCGTCGAAAACGGCCAAAAATTCGCGGACATTTTGGGTCGTTTTCGGCGACCTCGCATCTGGGTTCCCCTACCATTGTCAGGGGTCCTTGGATGCCTCGCAAAAAGCTCTCCACGTAGATAAGGGGCGAGTGGTGCAGATACCGGCGGATGTGTTCTATACTCAGGAGTACCCCTTGGGGTACCGGTGCGCACTTTTCGCTCTCCAACTTCCAAGTGTTTCTAGCTTCTGGATGTCCTCTTTCGCCTATCAGTGGACGGAGCAAGGACAGCTTCTCAAACCCATGTTCGCACCAGCGGGTTTCCGACCCGCGAGGTACATATGCCAGTGGCAACTATGCATGCTATCGTAGTGCGCTTGCCCCGCCCGGCCGTCGTCTATCGTCTGGCAATTCTCGCTCAGTTCTTGTTGCGGCTCTTCCAAGTATCGGAGGCGTTGGTGTGTCTTACTCGCGCGCCGGGTCGCGTTTTGCCATAGGGCAGACCGCCTGACTGTGGCATCCATCACGCCGGCGGTCATGCAGGCGGTTCCGCTGACCTGTTTGTTCAAACCATCACACATGCGTCAGAGCTACGTAGAGTTCGGGCGACGGGAGCTCCTGTGCATACGGCGCAATCCAAATTCCACTGCGGTCGAGGCTCCCGCGCGCGGTAAGTAAGTTCCCATCATGGTCATGATTCATGCGAATACACCGCTGAACGTTGAACCTGCAAGCAGGGAAACTTCAAGAAACGTGGCCTGCAAAGCTGCGTCATCGATGGTCTCCTGTAGTATCCGTGCCAACCGATCCCGCAAGCTCGCCCGAGGTAGCATGCGCCATGCCTCGCGCGCGTTCCTGCCGAGAATGGCGCCTGGCATGGGTGCTGCAGCATCATACCACGCTGCGGTCCCAGACACTTCCCCTCCTTTCTCTCCGAGGCAGCCCGTGGTACCAAACTGTGCCACTGCTGCACGCAGGCAAGGTGCGCGGATAGCTGCATGCACCCTCCACCGCCGCGCGGCTGAGCCGGCCGACGCTTCATCCGGGTTTCGCTTGCGGTGCGTGGGTGAACGTCTTTCATCCAGGAACTGGCGATGCACTTACGGCACTATGACACACAGGTTCATAAACGCCTATCGGATCAGCTGGTCCCGGGAGGTCCCTGGCATCCCGTCTCTGCGCGCATGGCCGCCATTCCGATTCCGAAGCTGTGGTCAAGGCTTGCACGTTGCACCTCGGGCGGGCTGAGTCTGCACGAGCTCACGTCCGCAGCGTCCGCTCCTCCGATAGACCTCGCATCGCAGCTTAGACGGACGTGTAATCCCGGCTTGAGCTTCTACCTCCGCGCTCGGCCTCCGCTGGGAACCATCATGCTCGCGGCGCTCGAGGTGAGCTTCTAGCCCTTTCTTCCTCACTTACGCAGGTTTGTCATGGGGTCGTGCATTGTATGCGCGTCGGACGACACGGAGTCGACACCTTGGCATGCGCACGAGTACCTGACATGTCGCCCAATGTCGGAGCGGCGTCTTGCTCCCGTCGAGCAGCCGCCGCGGCCTGTCTCTTGGTAAATGGACTCTGGTGTGGTTTTCCTCCGTCCGCGCTCGCTTCTTCCGTTTCCAGACCTTTTCCAGCGCGAAATACGCACCCCACAATGGAATCCAGACCCATCGTCGACGCTGCAACGAGGCCGACTCTCGATGCCGAGAAGCAGCTCTTTGCTGTCGTTTTGCGCTTGGCCGCCTCGGCGCGCACTCGCACAAAGGTTCTTGTGAGTCCGCGGTCCCTCCGCTTGTCATATACACTCCACGCCAGCCATGCACGAGCAGACGAGCTCTCGCGCTACGTCGTCCGTGTGAGAGCCACCACCCGTTCACCTTCGAGCTAGACTGTTCTGATCGGCATCCTCTGCACGCCCGATCTTACACAAGACGTGCGCCTCCAGCCTCGCCATGCAACTAGAACAGTCGCGTGGCCGGTGGACGCTACACAATCCGCATTAGCCACATTGACCTTGTTCCCCGGGGCACGTCATGCCACCCCCTTGCTACGAGACGCCAGCACGCGACACTTCTCGCCCGGCTTCTCTTATGCAATCCGGCAGCTTCTGCAACGGGGACGTCTGCCCACTGCGCACAGAGAAGCTCTCCCCTGGCTTCGATCGGCCGACATGGTGTGGCAGGCTGCTGCGAAGACGAGCCAATGGGCTTGCCGGCAGAGATCTGGGGTAGGCTTCGCTGAGTTTGATATGCCCGTATACCTACACTGACAGCACTTATGGCATGCAGGCCTGAGAGGCTTCGGCCCTGCTCGTGTGGATCGAGTACGATGTCCGTAGCCACTCGCCCATGCACACGCCGAAGCTTCGTAGCTCGTGGCCCCCGCTTCTCCGTCATGTTCGACTCCGCACATCGGAAATGGAACATCACTGGGTGGAGCAGGGCTCTTCGCGCGGATGTGTTGTCTATTCGGCAAGCAGCTCGCGCGACGTTCTTGCACAAAGTGCTTAACACAGAAGTGGGTCGTGTGAGCGCGCTGCACGCCCCTGCCCGGCCTGGACCAGCGCACCGCACGCGGATCGGCCTGTGACCACGGTCAGCGGACGATGTAATGCGATCCACGCCTGGAGGTGCTGCACCGTTCGTCCCCAGCGTTCCCTGTACACGTGCGACGTTAAGCAGGCCCGCAGTCCTCTTTTCGCCTTCCCCGACGTCGCGCCTCCCGCGCATCGCTTCGTGGCCACAGCAGTCGTGGGCTACACGTCAGTGATCCCGCGCGGGTGGCGGAGTGCTGATTACGTCTCCTCAATTGAGACACCCCGGACTCAGTACATCAGCGCTGTCTCTCGCTGTCGCAGGTACGGTAGCCTAAGCTCATCTGACCGCGCAACAGACACCGGCTGATCCAGCGTTCGCGTTCTATATTCTGTAGCTGCTAACACTGCCCTCGCAGGGCATAGCCCAAAAGCCGGCGGTCCAGCGACCTCGGAACGCTGGTCAGACTGCTGACGGCCATCGAGGCGTTGGGCGAGCGTACTAGTGATCATATGGCGCTGCACACTGGTGCCGCGTGTATGATGTCTCACCGCGCTCGCCCAAATGCCTCCCCAGGCGGGTCTGGGTGCGAACAGGGCAGCGCGAAAGCCTGCGTGTGGGGTGTCACGGCGCATCCACGGGCCTGTGGGCTTCGTCAAGTGACGCACACCCTATTGCTCCAGGACGCCGGGAGGCGTGCTCGTGTGCACCCGCAGGCCGTGGCACTGGGACTCCGGGGAAAACCCTTGCTGCGATCCGCCGAGTCGACTTGAGGGCCATGTCAGGCGAACCGGAGCGACTCCGTTCGAACCTCAAAAGGCGTCAGGCCGAACGAGGCGACGGCATGTCAAACGCACATTAATGCGAAGTTGCCGAGAAGTTTCATCATGCTGTGGCTTCCTTCTGAGGGATCTGCAGTCTCTGTTCTATAATGTGTAGTCGTCAACAGTGCTCACATGAGTGCGGTCATATAGATTCCAGAGATAAAGCACGTCTTCGCCATCGTCGACGAGCGACCAAATCATGCCAGGTGAACATCGCGCACACTTTGGGACCGGTCTTCGTTGGCTCGCTCATGACGTATTTGTCTCGTCTTGACAGAGTGTTCCTTGCAGCTGGCGTCGGTAGAAGTACACAGCTGCTACGGCCGCTTATCGACAAGACGGCCGGTACCCAACATAGCAGTAATCCGCGGCAAAGATCTCCGTGCTAGGGCCGCTCCACCATGGACGTGCGCCCTTGTGATGCTAGCAGGCACCCATACCAGCTACAGCATAACGAACGTTCCTCTCTCAGACGCAGTGGCGCGTTCGGTGGAGTTCCTTTGTATCGAACACACATTATCACCACCTGCCGCAACACACGCCCTTCTTTCGCTTTTCCCCGAAGCCTCGAAGCCTGGTCTATCAATACGTCTCCACTCGCGAGTTAATTCGCTCTATAGGTACAACCTCTATTAGTACTACGACCTGCAGCCGAGAGCACCACGTTCCTCGCCGACTCCACCTCACTGCAGCAGATGATGGTGTGTACGTGCCGTCTGCCCAAGATAGCATGTATTTATGCCACGGCCGTTCTATAACAGCTGCGGCGCGCAGCCGGCTGGTTGCTGCGAAGTGACGTATGTGGGCATCGCAAGTTCTCTGTGAGTCGCGCCATCGCGAAGTCTGGCCGGGCGCGGTGCGGCAGATGCCAGAAGGCACCACGCACTATGCCCGCCGTCGGGAGTCACTGCGGCCGATGTGAATACACGCACGCTCGCATCCCCAACCTGTAAAGCTACTTACTTGTCAAGAGTTTTTCATTCCTACGGAAGAGGCGCGGCTAGAAATGTGAGCTGCCTTTGTACGTGACCCCAGATGGCGGGCGAACGGGGAGTTGGGGCCTCGTCGAACATCAGCTGGCTCGGTGTCCTGTAGCGCGACACCCGTAGTACGCTCATCAACGCGCGGGCATACGTGTCAGTCCTGAGGCCTGATCTCCCATGGGTTGCGATGATCGTCGTCGTCCCCCCAAGGTTTTACCTTTCCAACATGAGTCCCGCCGCGCTGGGCCAGCGTGGACGGAGTTCGGGCCATCCGCCGACAACATTGCACTGGAGTGGGAGCACGAGGCGAATCTTCGGGGACCTCTGCGGCTCGTGTAATCAAGCGTTTGCCTTTAGTCCGACTACCTCACGCATCAGGACGTCACAAAGCAGTCGGACGAGCGAAGCGGTCGTGGGGCATGCCTCGGGTTGCGAGGTCTGTGCACGTTCATGATGTCTATCTTTGAAAAAGAATTGTGAGCACAACCGTCCCGAGGGCGGCGCTGTCAACTTGATAGAGCGCGGAACTGACTTGCCAAGAAGTTTTCAGACAGCCTTAGCCGCAGCGACTTCAGGATCGTCGTGTCCCGCTTTGGCTGTGGCTAGCTGTGGCGCGCGGATTCATCGGTAGATGCGGGCCATGCCTGGCCTGCCCCTGCGCACCTAGCGGCGTGTCCAGCTGTAGGTATGCATTAACAAGTTAGCCTTAGACGGCCCCCAGAAGCCTACAAACCCATTGCGAGCACCAAACGCGTGCCGAAAGACAGGTGATTTTATAATCAGCTGCTTGACCATTGTCCCCACAAGGAACGTGAGGCAGATAGACAGACATCCAGACTTCTCGGATAGTTCCCTCCGGCATTCGCGACGGTCGTCCCGAGCACAATTTTCTCGAATCCGCGCAGCCTGTGGCGCCGTCGGACCCAGAGCACGTCCGCGTCATCCCGACGCGCGACGCAGATGAAATGTACGTGATGGGTACGTGCGTTTGCGCGCTGGGGAGCCTACAGCCTCTGATGCCGCCCGCAAGGGCTCGCACCCGGTCCCGATATCCTGAGGAAGCACAAGGAACAGCACGGAGATGTGGCCCGAGGGCATGCACACGAGCCATAATCAGCCTCGTCTACCCACAACGCGCTGTTCTCCAGGTACCCGCCAGCCTGATAGCGCGGCAGCATAGTTTCGGGGTGCCGATTTCTGCGGCGTGCGCGTCCTAGAGCGTGTCTGTCCTGCCCGTGGTTGGGAGGCGCAGTGTGTATTTGTGGACTCGGACCGGAGAACGATCCTTGTGCTGGAAGCACTGCAAGTCCGTCCTGGCAGGCTATGCACTCTGCAGGCTTCGCAGAAGATTGTCTATATCGAACGTGCGAGGCGCAGCGTCTAGACGAGGGTATCGGCGCTGTTACACAGGATCAATGGCTGTTCACAGGGGGGGTGAGAAACGGAGAAAGAACGCACGTACATCCGCAGACCTCGTCAACTAATGCCTTGTACTTGAACTCAGGACGATATAAGGATATCGATACCGAAGTTTAGGATTAGTTTACCTGTACCGAAACCGCCGATGACGCACTGCACTGTCTATAACGAAGCAAACACAAAGACGCATTTTCGCTTACTTAGGCACCAGGTAAATGCATGCATAAGTCCGATGCGAGAATCCAGAGTGTACAACATGATCAGACAGAAGAGAGGGGGCTAGAAATCATCAAGTGAAACGTATAACGAAGAAAGTAAGAAGGAACCCGACCAGTGCAACGATGATGCTGAGCATAGTTATCCACGTTGTGCCCCAGCTCTTCGACTGATGGTCCCGTAGCCGTACTCGCTCCTTGCTCATAACGTCGTGATTGCGTTCCAACTTCTCTTGGGCGTCCAGCACGACCGCCTTGTCTTTGTCAAGTGCATCAGCGAAATGTATAGCGTTCCGCTTGAGCTGGGTGGCCATCTGCGCGAGCTGAGCCGACAGTTCCTCATGCAGCGAGGCGGAGTTCTGCAGAAATGCTGGCGCGGCGGCAGCGGACTTCTCGGATGTCGCGGGGAGGGAAGGCGGGAGCAGTGTTTCTGCGGGATTGATAGGTCCCCTCGAGAACAGTTCAGGGTCTGACGGGCTTAAAAGCAGTTCGTGGGTGGCGAGGCTGGAAGTCGGTTCCGCCGGGAGGAGGGTCGTGGAGGGATCCTGTGAGTCTGAGGCGATCGCCGTCGGAAGAGTTTGATCCACAATGGCGGGAGGGGGTATGGAGGGTAATATCGGTTCCGGTCGTGTCACTTTGGGGGAATGCAGCTGGTGGTGCGATGAGTAGTGAACGACGCTACCTTTATGAAGAGGGTAGATACCTCGTCCGCTTCGGCTATAATGGTCTCCAGACGATCCAGCGTCTCTCGGTAGGCATGACATGGTCGGATTGCGTACCTATGGCGTCGAGGTTGGCAATTAGTTCGTGGTAAGGAGTAACGACTAGCCCAACTTACGAAACACTTGATTCCACAGTTTGCAACAACTCGCGCGCGTGCTTTATTCTCTACAAAACAGAGTTTATTAATCCATAGCGGTGCGGTTGGAGTGGCCAAGATATACCTGCAAGTTCCGCCTGGCAGTGATCCACGGCGGTAGGGGATACGGTTCAGACTTTTCGTACGGCCATGGCTGGCCCTTATCTACAGTCTTCTCCAGTGCGCTGACGAGCCGTTCTAAGTTTATGCGGTCATGGAGACGCTGTTCTGACTCCATCTGTTACTCCGAGAAAGCGAAAGTACTGAGAGCAGAGTTGGAGTGAGTCCGGGTGGTGGTCTACTGCAGGATCTACCGCAGCTCTGAGTGAGTGGCGGCGTCGTGGCCTGGCTCTGAGGCCATCGGCGCCTAGATCTCCAGTCAGATTCGGCTCGGTAGAGTGCTCCGCGAAGACGTTGACCTCGACTCGACTCTCTTTCTCCAGCTCTGTTCTCGTTGCATCTGTCTGACTTGCTTTCTGTGATCTGTACATCTATTGCCGATCTGTCTTGCATCTAGACCGCTTGTCGCTGTATCGCTATTCACCCTACAAGCTCCCTGCATAAGTGTATCAGTAAGCTATGGCAAGAGGAGGTCGCGGACGCGGAGGTCGTCGCGGAGCCAATCCTGACCAGTCCAGAGGACGAGGACGCGGTGCTTTTGGGGGCCGAGGCAATGGTCGAGGTAGAGGCGGAGGCGGCCCAACGTATGTTACCCTGGACGACTTCGACTACCCTATCCAGCAGTGGCCTAGCAGTGCGTATTGCGTACCATTTGACTGAAAACTGGGCGCAGAACAGCTCAAATGTGATTTTAGATGATCCACCCAACGCAGGTGGATTTCGAGGATTTCGAGGCCCCCGCGCTCGAGGACGGGGGCGAGGCGCGCACTCCTTTGGGACTAGAACCAACACTCCACAGAGGGGGTTTTCCTCCCCTCGCGGATTAGGTCGAGGTGAAAGCAACGTATCGAATGGCGTGCGGCAGATGTACGGCAAACCTCAGAATTTCAATCCCGCCGCTCCTCTGTCAAAACAACTGTACCAGAGCAACATCCTGCTCAAACCGATCAAATTCGTGCGGTCTGTACATACCGCGACGCTCTTCACTCAGACGGAAGAGATCTTCCAGCCGGTTGTGGAAGCAGCCGGTCAGTCCCGCGGTCACTTTAGGACATGCATTCGCTGATACCCAGCATAGTTGATGGAGACGAGAGGAGCCATGTTCCTACAGCCGACTCCGTCTCGCGCATATTCAAAGCGGTCCCGGAGAATGTCGACCATTCTTCAGGCGGAGAAGAAGAACTCGAGGAGTTTGACTTCGCTGACATCGGGAAGATTCAAGCCGCTGTCGATGCAGGCAGAGCGGCAGACGGACCAGTGAAAGCGTCCCAGACTGTCGAGGAGCAGACGGCATTCTTCGTCGACACTACACCTATGGCTATCATGTCGGCCGCTCGCGGTCATCGAATTGCAACAAATCAACTTCAAGGCACCTTTGGCGAAGCGTCCGACGACGACGACGTCATCGTATACGTCGCCCCCCATCCTCGCCATGATAGACCCTCACCGGCCCCTGCTGCCCCCGCCGAACCAGTTACACCGACATTCCTACCCACCACCTCCATCATCACAGGGCTTCCCATCGGTTCTGCTGCCCCTTCAACCTCATACGTACCGGAAGTAAATGATGGGCCACCTGCCGGTCAACCACCCGCTTTCCAGCTATCGCTGGATACGCTCTTCCCCGAAGACGCTTCGCCTGTGTCGGAGCCTTCTGACACTGGAGTTGCCCCAGATGCAGCAGACCTCCCGCCGCCGCCGTCATTCGACAACGTCACCTTCGCATTCGATACCACCACACCCAAGAAACAGACCCGCCGCCTCCACCCCGTTGGCACCCCCCGCTCGCTGCTTAAGCGCTCCCGCAAAGCGCGGCGGAAGCCTCTGCGCGGATTCGGCTCATACGGCGCGATGCACGAGGAGGCGTTGCTGCATGAAGTCGACCCGCGCCGTGCCGAACAACGCCGCGGGGATTCGGATGTGAACTGGGGCGACTCAGATTCGGACGACGGCGTGGAGCAGTTATCTACCGGCGTCGGCGACATGGAGATCGACGAGGGCATCGACCTCGCGGCGATGAAGAAGTTCGTGCACAGCATGAGCGCGGAGGGCTCGCGGCACGTCACGATGGACGACGTCGCGGACATGGAGCGCATGAGGCAAGAGGATGAGGAGGAGCCTGTTCGCGGAGCGGAGTCCGCAGAGGAAGAGGAAGCTAGCGCGAGCAAGACGCGCGAAGGGCCTACTGGAAGCGATGACGAGCCTGAGAGCGAGTCTGAGAGCGAGAGCGGAGATGAGGAAGTCGATGCTATCATACGGGCAGGGGAGGCGGAGCTCATCGGCGAAAGTGAGGAAGAAGACGCGACGCGTAGTGGCAAAGCCGGCCGCGACCAGAGCGGTGTAGGAGGTGAGGGTAGCGTCGAAGGTCAACGCAGCGAGGAGGACGAAGACGAAGACGACGAAGAAAGCGAGGAGGACGAAGATGATGATGAGGACGACTCGGACGACGAAGAGACTCCCAGACGCGGGTTCCAAGCGAGGCTAGAACGCCTACGCTCCAATACCAGCAAAGGGAAGGGCAAAGCGCGGGTCAAGGATTTAGACGATTCCAGCGACGAAGCCATGTCGGTACAGATGACATGGGCGGACGAGGACGAAGACTTCATCGACACCATCGAGGTGCGTGCGAGTATCATCCATCATCTCTAGATCTGTCCTGCTCATCAGAATGTAGGCGCTTCTCCTTGAGAATCAGGATATCCTGCAGTCGCGAAACAGGAAAGAGAAGAAGAAGCTCTTCAACGCAATCCGAGACGGCACGTTCGAACTTGAAAACGACAAGTTCGCCGACTCGATGGCTCCTGCCAGTACGCTGCTGTCCCGTCCACTGTCGCGTCGTGGCGAACCATCTTCTCACACATCTTTGCAGAACGCGCCAAGGACAAAGACATGCCTCCCGAACTCCGCGGGCAATGGGAAAAGGACCGCGCGAAGAAGGCAGAGAACAAGAGGAAGCGTGCCCTGGAGCGAATCCAACTCGCCGCGGACCCTCTCGCACAGCACAAGGGCGGCAAGAAGGGGCGCAAAACCATGCTCGCTGCGGCCCGCGCCGATGGCGACGCGGACCTCCCGAACCGCGTCACAGACCTCGTCTCGCTTGAGCAACAAATCCGCCGCTTCCTGGCCGACATCGGCGGCAGCAACACGATGGCGCTTCCCCCAGCGAACAAGCAGACGCGGGCGCAGGTGCATCAGCTCGCCATGGCGTTCAACTTGAAGAGTCAGAGCAAGGGCAAGGGCAACACGCGCTACACCACGCTCACGAAGACATCGAAGAGTGGGGTCGGTATCCAGGAGGGGAAAATTCGGCGCATATTGCGAGAAGCCACAGGCGGCACTTGGCAGGGTCCGGGCGGTGGCGGAGGCAAGGGCAGGTCGAAGGCGATGTCACTGGCGACACACCGAGAAGGAGAGGAAGTCGGTAAAGTAGGTGTTCCTCCCCCATTCCGCGAAGGGGTACAAGTTGACAGTCGGCAACGCAGGAGGCACCGAAGATCGGAGCGTCGAACATGGGGTTCAAGATGCTGGCTGCTATGGGCTGGACCGACGGAGATCGTATCGGCCTGTCGGGCGGGTTGGACGCCCCACTCACAGCGATTATGAAGAAGACGAAGCTTGGACTCGGTGCGTCTATGCGGTCTTGAGCAGAATACGTATACTAGGTAGCGTCGGGATCCTCTGTCGCGGTCAGTCTGCTGCACTTTTCTTGTGTAACATGCCCGCTGCCGTCGGTGTGCGTATATATATGGGAGTGGGTGAATCAGCATGATACAACCGTCTTCATACAGCTTAGCTTCATGATAACAACTTGCGCATACCCACGAGTATGCCGTGGAGTTATTTTGGCCGGAGCCCGTGATGAAAATTTGTCAACTCTTGTTTGGGGGGCAACTTGACTTGATTGGTGTGCTCCAGATCCGTGAGCGATCCTCTCATCAGGACGAACTTGCCACCCATGTGAGACTTGCATATATAAGAACATTGAGCATGCTGCCACATATGTGCGCATGATTGAACATGTAGTCACAATCACAGCTTCATTGTTCGCGCTCGGTGTGGCTATTGCCGTGATATACATCTTTCCTAGTTACCATTTTGGGATCAGCGGTATCATAGGCGCTCGTTGCTGGCTGCTGGTGGCGTCGTGGACTGGCCGCGAACGTTTGAACCTCCACCACTGTCTCCCGTCAAGCTTGTCGCTTTCTCGCCTCGTCGCGCTCACAATCTCACTGCTGGCTTGACCGGATCGATCAACCCTGATGTTTGAACCCGTGCGCGGAGGCACTCGCGGTGGCCAGGCCGAATTCAAATGGTCGGACGTTTCGCAGGACAAGGATCGTGAGGTACGTCTCCGAATTCTCCTTCACCGTACATAAAGCAGGGTCTGATACGACATGAGCTTAGAACTATCTCGGCCACAGTATCAACGCGCCGACCGGCCGATGGCAGAAGAACAAGGACATCCACTGGTACTCGCGCGACGCGGACCGGACGGAGGCCGAGCGACAAGAAGAGATTAGGAAGATCAAGGAGGCCGAAGCAGAGGCCATCGCCGCCGCTCTGTACGTCCGCTTCCAAACGTCTTCCTTGTCTTTCTATATGCTGACTCCCGCCTAGTGGCTTTGGCCCCGGGGCGAAACCCGCTGGGGCAGCGGCGGCCGGCGGTTCTGGTACGGGCACAGGCGCAAACGCGATCGCCGTTCCCCCAAGGGCGACAGCGGGGCTCGACGAGCTCGACCCGGAGAAGGAGGAGCGTCGCAAACGCAAGGCGGCGAAGAAGGAGGAGAAGCGGCTCAAGAAGGAGAAGAAGGAGCTGAAACGTGCGGAGAGGCACCGAGGGCGGGGGGATGCATCGAGCGACGAGGGACCGCCGCGGAGGCGGCACCGTTCCCGTTCTGCGTCTCCGAGCCATCCGAGGGACCGCGACCGCTCGCGGTCTCCGAGGCGAAGAGAGCAGTCGTGGGACCGGCATAGGCGGCGTGGAGATGCTGGGCGCGTGCGTAGTCGGTCGAGGACCCCGCCAGTGCGTCGGAGGGTGGACGAACGAGAATATGGAGAAGAGGAACGGAACAAAGAGCGCGAGCGGGACCGCCTCCGCTGGGAAGAGAACGCTAGGAGAGACCGTCCGGGCGCGCGATGGGGGCGAGACTGACCGGATTGTGCTATGTCTGTAACAGTACGTTTTTCATTGTTCTTCGTTCCATGTTTAACGCCGTGCTTCTTGGTCACGTATGCAGCATAGACATCTCCGCGTTTGCGACGCATGATGACATGTTTGACGTTTGCAACAGTGCTTTGTTCTATATGCGAAACTTGCGTTCGCTCAACCCGCAGAACGATAGCTTGATTGACAGGTTGAGACTGGAAGACATGCGCAGAACTAGTCAAGTCAACAACGGATCTCCGAAGACAGCTGAAACGACGGGAGGAGTGAGAACTCAGTACTTGCTCAGCGCCTGCTTCAGTTGGTCTACCTTGGTCGCAATATGTTGCACCTTCCCGAAGATTTATCCTGGTAAGTAGCCTCCTCTTCTTCTTCTAGCATCGTATCCACGACAGCTCGGCGAGTTCGCGGACTGCTTCAATAATCGAACCCACTGACAGACCCGACGAATGGCGATTACACGACGTCGATGGGGAGCCCATCAACGATCAGCGCAGAGTGACCGTCTGAGAGTCTCGACGGCCACGGCGCTCGCCTCACAAATTTAGCACCCCCGCTGCCCATCCAGCTAGCGCGGGCCCGTCGCTGCGCACAGCGCGCTTGACTCAGTCCTCCTTACAGCCGAGCTACACGACGCGGTGTGCCTGAGCAGGGTCGGCTGCCGTGCGGTGACCGCGAGCAGTGTGAAGGCCGGGGCCAACAGCTACGCAGCAACACTGTGCGCAACCGCCGACGGCACGTAGAGGCCCCGCCCCATGCCAGAAGGAGCTGTGGACGGCGCGACCGCGTCTCGGTTTGTGGCCTTGAAAGGATACATCAAGTGGTCGAGGAGGTCCGAATCGGGGCTGGGACTGGAGAGTGATCATTGATGGAGGTCAACTCCGCGACGATCTGCCTCTACGAAACGACTCGGTTATTTTCGCCAAGGAGCATGGGCTCCGACCTGCGCTGCAGGATGCACCTCGCGCCCCGCACAATCACGCACCGCGAGTGGGGGCACATGAAGCGGCAGGATGTGATGGTGACACGGCGCGAAGCCGCTGTCAGGGTCAAACAAGCAGGAACTTGAAGCACGCACTACGCACTATGGCCGCCTTCCGTGGAGAGGCTGCGCTGGAGGACGCGCAGGGACGCGCTGCATGCATATGGTCGACGCGCTGCGCGGGGGGATGAATGACGTGACGGCGCGCGGGCGACACACTTGTGTGCGCGGGCGTACGGCGGCGTAAATATACAGAGAGAGAGGGGCAGCGCATGGTCCGTCGTGTTTCAGGAGGGCAAGGCGGAATGCAACGGCGCAGATCGTCATGGCAGTCCGTGTCCGTGCCCGACCCTGGCGGGCGGCATCGAGGATACGCAGTCGGGCCGACGGAGAGACGGTGACATGCGGCTGCGATGCGGCGATTGCAGCTGTTTCGCCTTGTTTCGTGTTCTCGAGGTCGGCGGTGACGCCAGCTCAGCGGCGGTCAGCGCCCTCGATGTGCTAAACCAAGGCACCGAGCGTCCTCGTATGTGGGGGTGATCTGGACTAGCGTATAGTGCTTGGACATGTATGTGATGGGTTAAAAAAAGGAGGAGCGGGCGAGAGGATGAGATATTGCGGTGGTTGTCATCGCTATCGGCGGGCAGGGATCGAGGGCGGGCGATGGGAAATTGGCGGAGCTCGAGGCTCGAGGTTGTGTGCGCGCAAGGGGCGGAGGGGGCGTTCACCATATATAGACTAGCCCGGCCGGGTGCAGCAGCCGCGCCAATTCAGACAACGTCCTCCGACACGGCGAGCTGCTCACCTTCGCCTTCTCCTCGTCCTCCGTTATATATTCCCCACCGCCCCCTCACGCCCTCCTACCTCCACCCCTAATTTTTCCTCGCACGACGCCTCCCCTGTCTCCCCCCTGCCGCTCGCTGTCCCCATCCTACTAGCTTCGTTCTAATATCCGCACGCGACCCCTGTGTCCCGCACCTGCCGCACTCCTTTCTGACATCTACTGCTTCCTCGACCCTCCGGCCCCGCCGCCCTTCTCCGCATAACCCTCACCCACACTCACGCACGTCTGCCACCATGACCACCTTCGGCATGCCCTTCTTCCTCGAAGACAAAACCGGCCGCGTCACCGGCTCCGAGTTCGTCGATCTCCACAACCGCATGCACCTCAGCCTCAAGCAAACCCTTCATGACGCGACCCATTCTGCCTATGTAATATACGACCTCTCGCGCGCGTCCGGCGCCGGCCGCGGCGGCTACCTCGTGCCACTCGCCACACTCGACTTTCCCGCAAGCCACGCTCTCGGTACAATTAAGATCGGCGAGGGCGCGCACGTCCCGATGGGCGAGTACCTGGCCAAGACTGGAAGGTGCGTGTCCGTGATTTGAGTATGCAAGAAATTTTGACTGACGCGTCTGCACACGCGTCACAGTGCGAGGGCGCGCAAGTTCCGGGCATCCGACGGTCAGGATTATCGCTGGACCCTGCAAGCCAACGGCGAGTGGCAGGTGAGCCCTCACGCGTGTTTTGAGTCGACGTCACCGCTAACTTGGTTGTACGTTCTCTTTGTACAGTGTGTAAATGCTAGGAGCGGTTACCACATCGCGACCTACAGCATGAAGCCTGCTGGAGAGCCGCAGTACGCCGGCTCATCGGGCTGTATGCTCACCGTGGAGGAGGCCTACCCTCACCTCGTCGGCGGTACGTCTATCCCCTTGTGAGAAATTGCGGACGCATTTTCTGACGCGTCATACAGAACTGCTCGCGTCGCTAATCGTTATGCGATACATCGAGCAATACAACCTTTGAGCACAGCTCCGCCCCGGCGGCGTATCGAGCTGAGGGCTACACCCTTTGGCACATGCACGCTCTGCTCACTGCTCCTATCTTGTTATGCCTCTGTGCTCGCCCTTCTTCCCCTACCTCAGATTACACTAATCACGGCGGGCCCTGCCTAGGTCGGGGCCCTTTCGTTACGGTACCCGTCTACCATATAATCCCTAGTGTCCTTCTCTCTAGTAGCAATCAAAATCAGCCTAATGTACGCGTATGTATACTTGCTACCATCACCACCGTAGATAGTCCTGACCCCGGCCTCGTACTAACAGTAGTCCTCACTAAGTTACTTTACCATCATATTCCGTGTACAAAATGTTCAATCCGCTTTTGCGTAGACTCTTGCGATGTCCCAGCGTGCTTTCAACCTCGTACATATTCGGCAAATGCGTTCAGAGCAAGTAGACAGCAAGGGGAACGAGCATGAAGCAGTGTGGCAGAAATGCCAAGAGAGCGACTCGAACACTCCTCCGCCAGACCTCTATAGTCGGTGGGAAACCTCTCAACCTGGCGCTTTTCCAACTGAGCTATCTCGACAATGCTCAAACGCGAGAACAAAAGTTTGCCAGACTCACATCGACCACAGGGCTGTCGGATCCAGTCTCGGTCCCGGTGCCAAGGCCCAGTTGACTCCGACCAGCACCGCCGCCTAGGATATATACACTCGCAGGTTGTTGATGGCTCTGGCTGTTTTGTGGAACCCACCGTCATCATTGCAGGCTGCCTGAGACGGAGAGAATGTCGTCGCCAACCCAATGTATTCTGTCCATCGTCTTTTCGAGACCAACTACTGAACCAGCTGCTGCAGCGCCACCTCCCTTGCTTGGGGATGCCGCAGGGAATTTCCGCGTGCAAATCGTAGGGAACAGCGGTACGTGTCATAACGTTTGCACAGTCACCAGCACATATGCAGTCGTTCACACCTCTGCACAGGATCTGGAAAGGTACGCGGCTCCCAGTAGCATTTCTAGGGATCTTGCTCGAAGTTCTTCTAGTCCACGCTCGGCCGAGAGCTTGCCGCCATCTTGAATTTGCCGTACATCGCGCTCGACGTCCTCTTCTTCGGGGCGGGGTGGAAAGAACGTCCACGGGACGAGTTCTGCGCCAAAGTCCGTGCCGCACTAGACAGCCACCCTCGCGGCTGGATCGTCGATGGCAACTACACCAACAAGCTCGGGGACATGATCCTCGACTCGGCGACGGACATCATCTGTGAGCCTTACCCAGCTCCCACAGCGCGCCACCCTGAGCTTCCAGCTGACCGCGCCGGGGCCGCAATAATGTGCAGGGTTGGACCCGCCGCTGCTGCTCTACTTCCCGCGGCTGTGCTGGCGGACCGCCCTCCGCCTGCTCCGGCTCAGGCCTCCGTGCAGCCCGGGGTGCGAGGAGAGCCTGGAGAGGATCTTCTCGCGCGACAGCATCATCTGGTGGTACGTGATATATGATTTGTCCATGATACACCATCCCCTGCTTCCGCTTCCCTCGACCACGCGCTGCGCACGCCCGCTTCATCTCCGCGCCGCAGCGCGCCCGCGGCTCCGAGTCCGGGAAGTGCTCTATTGTTCAGAAGTTGCTTCGAACAAACACCCCGTCCCGGAGCTACCAGAGGACAGAGACTGACGCCCATTAATCTCTGTGTGCGCGCAGGTGCCTCAGCAACCATTGGGTCGTGCGCAAGCGGTACGCGGAGCCGCACCGCGTCGATGGCGTACTCGCCGGCGGGAAGCGCAGACGCATCGGCGGGTGGGGCGGAGAGCTCGCCGCGTGGAAGCGGGACGTGCAGGCCATGGTTCTTCGTGATCAAGTTCTGCGCGCGAAGCAGCCCACAGGGGCGCCCGTGCTGCCCCTTGCGGCCGTGCCCTAGTGATTCTTTAGGACGCGTGCCTATCAGGGGAACGGCGTTGTTGTTGTAAACTTGTACGGCTCGGGCGATCGGCACAGGGCAGCGAATAGAATGGCATTGGCCGTGGGTCATCACATTAAAGGGCGTTCCGAGGTATATGGCACCGAGAGTGTCGGAGAGGGATATCGAGGGATAGGCATACATAGAGAGTGAGAGCGATCAGAATCCGGGAAATGGTATACTGGGACAGAGAGGGGGTAAATGGGTGAAACGGTCCTGAGCGCGTGAATGACAGTGGACGTGAGGGGGATGATATACGAACGGATAGGCTACAACGGATCTGTGGTATAAAGAACGCGGTTACGGCAGCGGCATAGCGAGGGCGACGGAGATAGAGATGTGAAGGAAGGACGGGATCAGCAGCGCGATAGTAAATGTACAACGGAATGGCAAGAATGGTATCTGGGCTTCGCGATGGCGTGCGTAGTTCGAGGCGATAGTGGTGTGTGCAGCGTGCGGCATGCGGTTCATTGGGTCGCGCGCGTCTGGAGCATGGCTGGCAGATGCATCTGCACGGGAGACGGCGGAGGTTGGCCCGCAGCCACACACGCGTTGTGCAGCCTGCGACGGAGTTCGTCCCGTTGTAACGCCTGCGCTACGAGAAGGTCGGGAGCTTCGTGTGAGCAAACGCGCGGACGGTGCGGGGCGAGGTCGCAGCGAGACTCACCTGGGCACGGCCAGATCGCGTTGAGGACATCCAGCGGGACCAGGAATTGTCTCGCGAGGCGGAGCGCGTTCATGAGACCATGATCGTACTCCCACAGACCAAGGGCGATGGCGACCTGGTTCGCGAACCAGGTCACCTGGAAGGGGCGACGGGCGAACAGAAACCCCTCGGGCTCTCTGAGCTGGTTAATGGACTGGCATGCACGCCTCGCAACCTGCTGTTGGTAGAACACTGCGGTGGGAACGGACGGCGCGCGTGAGTGCGCGACGCGCGATGACGTGGGCTGGGAACGTACACCACTCCTCGGCCTGGCGGCGGTTGAACATGGGCGGAAGGGCGGGTACGTCACCGTCCTGCAATCTACTAAAGTCGTTCAGGGTTGAGAAGGAATGCACGGATGCGGAGGACTTACCGGCGGAGTTCATACGTAATGGTCATACGCGTGCTGCATAAGTGACAGGGCACCGCGGAATACGTCAACGAGGCACATCCCGGAAGTGTGGTAAAGACGGGAACACACGCACTCGTACAGGTACTCCCGGCATATGTACGCCAGGCCGGTGTCCATGTTGCACTTGTGCATGTCCAACGCGTCTTGGATGTCCCGCGTCTCGTGGAACACGTCGATGGCGAACCGCGCGCGGTCCTCCGCGCTGAGAGTGTCGTCGCGTTGGATGCTGCTGCTGCTGTTCCACAGAAGCATGCTGCGGCAGTACAGCGCCCACACGGACTCCTTCGGAGACTGACCGGACGCCTGCTGGTGGTTCGTCACGCGCTCGTATGCTTCGCCGGGGAAGAGCAGTACGTACTATCAGATAACAGAGCGCGCGTGCATGAGCATGGTGGACTTGTGGGAGGGACGATCAGACGTACATTGGCAGGGTCCGCGAGTGTGAGTTCTAGTGGCTCGGTATGGAAGGCGGAGCATTGCGCAGTATACGCAGATACGAGCGTGAGCGCACACCAGCACAGTCTGCGGCATTCTTCCTTGCGGATATCCTCCTCAGTCGCCTGCGGGTCCCAGGGCGGCGAGTAGGATTGAGAAAGGTACTTGGGCTCAGCGGACGAGGTCGGAGCAAACAGGTAGCCGGCGCATGCGCATTGTGTCGGACGTTGGTACCCGTCGACGACGTCTACGATGGGTGCCGACCGCTGGTGAAAGTAGCTCGCAGAAGGGTCGTCGCGGTCCATGGAAGTGAGGGAGAGGATATGGATGATCTTGTCAAGCAACTCCAAAGCGTTGGTGGCTCTTTGGGGAGAATAGAGAGGGTGGGCCGACGTCTCGAACAAAGCTTGCATCTGTAGCACCAGTAAGCCAGAACGTCGCTAGCCCCAATGAGGAAGCGGGAACCCACAAGAGCAGCTTCCGCATGGGTATAGTCGAAGGTTTGGTTGCGGCAAGCTGACTCTAAGGAAGCCTTGGCACGATCGTGGAACGAAAGGGCTAGATCGCGCCCATTGCGGCCACACTCCAGCTCGCTTGACTTCATCAGCATGGCCATCGCGAGAGCGGACATTATGAACGGCTGTAGGCGACCGCGTTGGGTGGGATCGCGGAGGTCGCGGATGAGTATAGGTAGACAGACGAATGAAAGCCAGTAGCTGTTCGTCGAGAATCTGGTGGAGTCGCAGCAGTGATATCAGCCTACCGACTCAACGTTTTCTTCTGCCGACACGTACAAGAAAGTTATATCGGATATAATATCTTGAAAGCTGTTGTATGGAAGTAAGATAGCGTGAGCGCAGAAGGTGAGACAACAGCCTACGATTGTTCTGGACCGCTCGGACTGTACTGGTCAAGGAGTTCGTCCCACCATGAGGCGGGACCATAGTTTGAAGGAGGAGAGTTTGAAACGAATGGAGGGTTGTCGTGTGCGTCGGGCTGCAGTCGAGAGACATTAACGTCGATGGGGCGAGCGAAAGATGTGTCGGAGTCGGGGAAGTTCATGATTACTGACGAGCGTCGGAACGATGGGGAGAGCTCATCCTACCGTCGACTGAATAAATACTTGGCGTCGAACACCATTCCTCACGCAGGATCGACGAGGAGACTCACTTTTGGGTATATTACATCGGAGCCTGTGCCGCGAGGAGGTATCGAGGTGTTGATGTACAACGCCCCGTGTGGCGGCATATGCGTTGCGTTCAGGTCATCCATTGCACCTCGCGACGGGAAATGGGCACTCCTGGCGCCGCCTGTTACGTTCTCCTTCACTTTGACATCGAACGAGAGCATACCACTCTCACCCTCTGCAGTGGTCTTTCGCTTCTTCTTGGCTGAAGCAGAGGCAGGTTCTGCGTCCGCAGGTCGCTTCTTGCACGAGCGTTGTCTGGTACCGGGGCGTTTGTCGGGCCCACGTCGCTTCGGAACGGCGTCGTACACGCATTCGTTGTTCCGCCGCAGACAGTTGTGGCAAAAAGGCCGAGTCGAGTCGCAACGTATCTTCCGGGCGCGGCTGAGATGTCAACAGATTCAGGGCTCGTTCTTTAATGAGGCGCAAAGCGGAAAGGCTGCTCACCACTGCCGGCAAGCTATCACAACGGTAGAGGCCTCTCGTCTCGGAGGACGACTCTGACTCGAGGGGCTTTCCGACGGAGTATTCCTCGCTGGGCCAGAAGCAGACGGCAAGGAAATCTGGGGTTTCGACTGCGAAGAAGGCATCCCGACAGAGTGTCTGGAAGGCAACGAGGGTAGCGTATCACTAGACATTCTCAGTTGCTGCTCTGGAAGCCTCGCCTGAGACAAATGCATAGAATAATCGGAGGCAGAGGGGCCGACAGCTGACTGAAGACGAGACGACGGGCCGCCCATATCGAGCATCGGATGTCCATGATGAAGAGCGAGTTCGGTAGGCGGATGAGTGGGCGAGAGGTGATGGTGAATGGTCGTTGGGCTCGGGACCTGTAGTGTCTCCAGGAAATGGGGATCTCGGGCCTGCGGGTCCATGGTCGGCACGGAGTAGCGGGCGTCAAATGTCGAGGAAGGTGGTAGTAGCTGGCCATCGCAGTCGAAGTGACCAAGGTGATCGGGATACCGGCCTTTTTCACGCCAATCGTGCATGTGAACGTCGGGCGAGCCAATTCCGGATAAGGTGTACGTACCGCCGGACGTAGCGTAGGGAGGGTCATATATAGGCGAGTGAAGCACAGACCCTTCTTCACTGGACTGGACGCCCTCTTCCATGGATGGCATGTGGGAGAACGGGCTGTAGAGGTCGCCGTTTGAGCTAGCGACCATGCTGGGAGGGAGGGGCGTGAGGAGGTTGGTGGACGGAAGAACCGGCGGCGTCAAAACATGGGGAGTTGAAGAGGGAGGGGATAGATATGAAAGCCACGCGAGAAGTGCCTATGAAGCCAGCCAGAGCAGTCTCATGCCCACGATGGCCACGGGTAAGAATTCGCTGGGAGACGCGCAGATAGATCTGCTAGAAGCCGGGAGATATCAACAACTCTGACAAATTCCTCACGTATTGGATACTCACCGGCATGGGAAGTCGTCAAAAAGAGCAGGTTGTCACAGGGAAACCCCCAATCCCGGGAATCTCCTCAGATTGAGAACGATAACCTTGCCCTCCGGGATTCTATCCCGTACGACCCTGGGCACTCTTGAGCTCGCCGTTCGCTTACGAGACCGTCCCTGCGTCAATGTGCTGAGGTTAGTTACGCCTTGCAGTGGCGGTGGTAGGCATCATGAGGGCGTACTCCGCGAGCGCTTGGTGTAGTCACCCCACGGACAGGTGGGGTAGCTGGGAGAAATGGGGGTGGGCGCTGTTCTGCGATCTCAGTTCGCGGTGTAAAATGGGAAATGGTTTGATGTCTTCAGCGAGAGGCGAGCGGGGCCACGAGGCGATTGGATGGTTGTCGCGCTTACCACAAGCGAGGGCCGACCGAGATTCACGCGCGGAACCTTCGTCGGAGGCGTGGCTATCCTCCTCCTCCCCCCGCGCCGGGACCGTCCAGCTCTGATGAGAAGTGGCAGGAACGAGCTGTCTGGGTGCAGTTAGATGACTCGTCTGGCCAAGGCACGACGTACGCGAGTGATCCTGATCTAGCCCGGCGTGCGTATATTTGTCGCCTCTTCTGCCTGTCCTGTTCAGGAGGCGTCGACAGCTGATCCTGCGCACCCCCAGCTCTCGTCATGATCCAGCTGGCTCCCACGAGCAGCAGCGCGGACATGTGGACGGGGATTTTCGTGGATTCCCCACGAAAATGTATAGGGTAACCAGCCGAGAATTCCAAGCGGAGAGTCCGTTTGAATGGGAGGCCGAGCGTCTGGCGCCCGTCGACCCGCGCGCTCGCCGGTTCTGGGAGCAGAAGCGCGACGGCCGCCGTTGCATTCCCGACCAGCGTCCCCCCAGGCCCGTCCCCTGGCTCGTGGCATGCCGCGCTGGGACACATCTTCTCTCGCCGACGCTCCGCAGCGTTCGCCATGGCCGCTCATGTCTTTCTGCCTGGCGCCATGCGCCTGCCAAAGTCCGCACATCCAAGCGAACTCGTGCTCTCACGCCACGCCGAGAGAAGTCTGCCAATCGTGCACTAGCCCAGTTAACTCCGACAGCTGCAGGTACGTGCTATGTCGTACGGCGCGCCCGTTTTCTGCACTAGAAGACCCATCTCAGTGACTTCGTTGAGCCTTCGAAACCGTTCGTGTCCGGCCAATTCCTGCATCTCCGCAGAGCTCCCCTTTGGCCGTGCATCCTTCGATCAGGCGCAAAATGGTTCCAAGGTACGACAGGAGCTAACTTACCGTAATGAGCCAAGTCCGATGCTCGCAAACCGTGTTCATCTTTGGACGCGTCGTGCCAGCTCGTGCCAGTCGCGACCCGACCCAGCAAGGAAGAACATTCTCAAGACCGGCCTGAATTATCATCGGCTTGTTGGAAGCTTTATGCTTTGATACCGCTCGCCTGGTTTTACTAGCGCACGTGGGGGAGGCTGCCTGGGTTTCGCGAGCATTCATCTATCTCAGCGCCCTCCTCCGCCGTGAAGTGATGGTGCGACGACACTCCCAGGCTCGTATACCCGTCGAGGATCCCCGTACGTCGCTCATTGAGGTCCCGCATCCCCGTCTATCTAAGCGTCGATGACAGCTCTGGCAGGCGTCCAGCACACAGACTCCCTTGCGATGGTAACATTGCAGCCGACAGCTTTAAGACAGACAGCCCGTGCCACAGCATCCAAATAACGCGGGCGCCTCCGTATTTATGGCGACTATCGCGCTGAGGTCGGCCGTTTACCACAAGTGTCGCCGTTGGCGGTTCCCTCGGTGCGGCATAGGCGTCACGAAGCTACTACCGGGACGCGGTGCCGTCCGCATTCCCGAGCTAGCCTTTATGCACCTGACAACCGCCTTGCTGCGCTCGGGGCACCGCAGAATGAACACAAGCAATTGTCATGTTTTCGCGCATCTCCGAGGTTCCGTTCCGGGTTACCGTGGATTCCGCTCCGAGGAGTCCTCTTCTAGCATCTCCGAGCCGTCTGCGCGACACACATCCTCGCCCTTAACGCATTGCGTCGACGTGCCGCTCGCATCTCATCCTTTGTGCGCCATGATCCCGGGCACAAAGACCATCGATCCGTCCCTGCCCAAACGGCTTACGGGCCTACTCTGGCGTCATTGCGAGAATTCCGCGGTCAAAGGAGCATGCGCGTGCCCCTCCTCCGGGCTCGAGCCTTCCACGTCGGCGTCGTGGCGGAGCAGCCGATAGCGAAGGCCTCCTTCGCCCACCATTTCCCGGAGCAGCGATCTTCGCCCGCTTCGCTTGGAAAGGGCGTTTGCCGAGGGACCGTGCCATGCATTGACCACCGCTCCGCAGAGCACCTCCTCGGTGGCCACCATCTCCCATGCTCCCCAGCCGCCGATGCCCGTTCACGCCTGCCTTTCTGTGCGGTGTCCCATTCTCGGCACCCTGTACCCAGCGCGGTGCGCACCAGGCGTCCACCTGCCCCGCTCGGTGGCATTAGAAGCTGTCCGGGGAACAAGCCAGAGGCTGTGTGTCACCTTCCCGGGCCTTCCTGATCTTCGAAGCCGTCCCAGCAAGGCAGGCCGCAGGCAAGGGCGCCGCCGACTGAATGGCCCCAAATATATCACCGCCCGGCGTGCCATGGGAGTCTGGGAGCGGCTTCCTCTCGCGGATCACTGCATGGGAGGGCGCGCGCACGTTGGGCCCCCGTCGGCGGCGGTATCGGTTCCTGCCTGGAGCGGACAGCGAACTCACGCTCTCGAGCCTCGGTACCGAGCTTCATTACTAGGTTCGCGCGGCATCCCCGCCCCGCCGTGACAGCCCCCGCAAGCCAAGCCCAGTACATCGTCGTGGGTAGGATTGACGTTGGCCGACACAGACAGATGGGTTAGGTAGCTGCCACAGCCCAGATAATCTCCGCAGCCAGGACCGCTGAGCAGACGCTGCTCGAACACTCTATCAGGAACGCGCAATCAGGGTTAGCTCATACGTGCTTGATGATGTCGAACTGCTAAAATGTTACGGAATTATCGGTTGAATGTGGCAGTGATTATTGTCTCGACGGCATGCTAGTGCACGCCGGTGAATAGGTTGAATAAGTGCGGACATTTCACGAGTCCGGGCGTCCGAGAGTTCTCCGTGCGTGCGCTGCAGCCTGCAGTCTGAGGATTCAGAGTTAGGTTGAACATACCTCCTGGCTTCTGTGTTTGGGGTGGCCTGCCTGACAGGTCCTGGAACTCATCACCGGGACAGCTAACTGTCATACTTATGTGTTAGGTCCGGTGCGTCCGCGTTAGGACCGCATTCGAGACCTTGTGCCCCAGGAACAAAGTTGTCTCGGTCCTGTTTCATGTCGCATTCCTGCCTTTGGGCAAGGCCGAAGCTGCGCCGGACGCTGAGAACCACCGAGGGGCTTCCACCCCTTCCCGGCCGCAGCTGTCAACGTCGCAAAAGTAGTGGAACCCCTGCGAAGGGGCGGCCGACGCCTGGAAGGCTCCCCCAGGCGCGTCACACACACACCGCGGCCGTGGTCTGCGGGGTGGGACACGTCCTGGGGATTCGGGTGCGAACCATGGTCACCGGACCCTCTACACATCGGGTGCGTGTCAATCTGGCAGAATGGGGGCGCGAGATCGCGCGCCGAAGCGCATCTGGTGCTGCTGGAATGTGCGATGACTGAGCACGTCCGAGAATAAGCCTCGCCGTTTCCCCACTGCGGTGCGGGGGTGCGAAGCAGCGGCCCATTGAGCAGGGGTCATGCACGGAAATGAGGTCTTCGTAAACTCACGGTCGGGGAGAACCTGACGCGTTCGTGTTCCTTCGCCACGACACGCGGTCATGTCGACGATCGTTTTCGCTGAAGGTTTGGAACCCAGACACCTTGAGTATGACCCTCTGTCGGATCGGAATTCCTTGGCAGGTCCTCTGTACATATTCTGACTGCGCAATTGGTCAGTATAGTTGTAGGGAGCTCGAAATCTTACATCGTCAATACAGGACAGCTCCACTCTTCGAAGGCGTGCTGCATATCTATCTCTTATGATGAGTTCTATGGCTAAATGGAACATCAGACATAAGCTCACAGTACCTCATCCTCGGTGGTTTGAGCGCGTAACATCGCTTCCCTGCCATTCCAAGACACAGCGCGAGGACACCAAATGACATGCGGTCGGCGCTTGCTGTCCGCGTGGAACCAGGTACAAGCGTCGGGTGGACATCTGTGGACATACGAAATCGGGTTTATTATGACCCGTGAGACGGACGTAATCATCTCTATGAATGGTAATGATAAGTTATGAGCTTATTGAAAACCTCTTTCTGACCTTAAGGCGGGTGCAATGTGCAGGTGATTAGGTATCTGCGTTTTTTTCCTAGTCGCGTTGCGGACTTCCCATACTCGCTGTGCTTCGCGTGTCTTGATGTTCACATTTCATACAGCTTCGCTCGTATAAGTATCCCCTCTTCGCGATAGTTGCTCGCCATATAGTCTCATAAGTTCCGGGGCGGTTAGTCGATGTCTCGCGCCTGAACGTGTGCACCTTCCGTCCGCACGGCGGCGTCGACTGTGAAGATCCGACTCGGACAAGATACAAGTTGTGGCCACTGCATCGTCCCCGTGTTTTGCATACTAATGATATAGTTAGAAATGCTCTGAGACTAGGGAGACAATCGCGCGCACTTCGTGATTCCGGTTGCTCTAGACTTCCGACTCGCACAATATGAAATCAGGATAGAGCAAGATAGACTTCCCAGTGATACCCCGGCGCTACGCGGCTGCTTGGCTGGATTATGTGAGTAGAGCGTTCCGCCTGTAGCGGTGGTGGGAGGGGAGAGAGAGAGACGAATGCGGCGGGCGTTGAGTATCAGGGCGGACCACTGTGGCGTCGATCACATCATCGCCCGACGCCAATCTCGGCACCCCGGCCCGGGCCACATTTACGAGAGCGGCACTGCCAAAAATGGAAGCGCCTAAACTTGCTCTTTGTCCACGCTTGGCGTCCTGCTCCTCCCCTCGTCGCCGTCCGCGACGTCCTCGCCATGGCCTCAGTCGTTCGCTACGTCTTTGGATGCTGCATACGAGCGCACTCTCCCGGCCCAGTGAGTAGGAAATTGAGATTGGGGACAGGCGGAGAGCTCACGCGGCAATTGCAGAAGGAGCCGGACGAACGCACGCCATTCATTCAGCCCACGGACGAAGTTCCTCCGTAAGTAACAGTCTTCATCTCCGTCATACGGGAAATCTCAAAGCCGTCTCAGCATTCGGACCTACACGGTTGACCAGGACCGCCTGAAGGAACGACTGGGGACCATAGTCCGCTCCAAGGAGGGGTACGTACTCATCTATCTACCCGCCACATACAGGCCCTTATCGTTCTACTGCTCTGTGTGTGTACTCAAGCAAAATGGTCAATGTGAACCAACCACTCCCTTTCAACCTATACGGCCGACCGCCACACGCGCGCCTGGACCGCAGTCTGTCCGCGAACACCACCCCGCCACGCGCCTCCTCTTCCACAGCCCAAGATGACCAGGCGCCTCAGTCCTCTACCGCCGCTGGAAACACACATCTCCCCCGAATGCCGTCTCAATCGACTTCCCGCGAACCATCACCGTCAATACAGACCAGCCGCTCTACTTCTTCTCTTCACCCCGGAGACGCATCCTATCTACCACCCGAAGCCGACCCGGAAGGCGGCAACAGAAGACCGATCCTGAACGTCCGTTTGGTACGAGGTCCCGGGGGATTCTTCGCGGGTGCGAGGCCGCGTCCAGGACCAATGACCCGCGGGCGTCCGGGTCGTCCTAGCGAGGAACGTGCTCGGGAGAACGGCGAGGAAGCCGGGGCTCCAGGAAGCACGGACGGCAAGGGCAAGGCGGTCGCCAACGGCGTCAACGGAACGTCAGACACGCCGTCCTCGACGACCGCGGAAGCCCACGACCACGTCGACAGCTCCGACGAGGCCGCCGCCGCCGCACGTAATGGGAACGGCACGCACACTCACGCGGACGCCACCGCTGCTGCGCAGGGCCCCGGGAGCTCTGGTTCGGACTCCGAGTTCAAAATCGAGGACGTTGGGGACATCGCCCAGAGCTGGGGAGACTAATGCCCCAGTTGCCTCCCACGCACGGCGCGCGGCGCAGCTGCGGTGGCGCCTTCCTTCATGTCTTTTCTCTTTGGGTTTCTTGTCGATCCTTGTTGACGCATACTCACGATACCGCTTACCGCCTTCTATATGCGTCGTTTGTCACTCACTCTCCGTTCATTCACGGACATGGTACCTACGTACACACACAATCGCTCACTCCCACCCGTACCAGGTTCACATAGTCTCATACGTTAACCACAACACCGTTGTCCCTAGTCTCTCAGAGCACCATCTCTTGTATAATGCAGCGCACAGCTTTTATGTCAGAAAGTGAATTCCTTGTTTTGAAAATCAAGGTCTAGTGAATGACGCATGGAATCTGAGGGTATGATATAGAAATGCAGGACACACCCCACATCATGCCGTGCTACTACCAGCAGCAGCGTTACGCCTAGCGACATTTTCCGCATAGTTGTTTGGTATCGGCACCGGCACATAAACCCAGTCCGCCCTGCATCCATTAACTACATGCTCCCTGAACATCTCTTCCGTCGGGATCTTGTCGCGGATCTCGCCGTTGTAGAGGTTCCAGGTCGTCTCCCGCCAATACATCCAGTGATCCACGATGAGCTCCTGGATGTGCTTCACGAGGACCTCGACGGTGCGCTCGTCTTCAATGTACAGCTGCAAGCGCACCACCACCTCGTTCGTCTCGCGCTCGAGGGTGTACGGGATGCCGTTGATGATGCCCACCGCGGCGTCCGCCCCCGCCCAATGGCGCTCCAGCTCATAGTTCATGCGGGGGAGGTCACCCTCCTGAGGGAGCGGCTCGTTGTCGAGAGAGTACACCATGCGCAGACGCTCTGCCCAGCTGCGCGTCGAGCCGCTCACGGCATCCGCCGCGGTCTTGATCACGTCCTCGCAGGCCTGCTTCAGCAACTGGTCGATCCCCTGTCAGGCGCAACGCATGGGTGTGAGCGTCGGGGCGCGGGGGCAATAAGGGGGCACTCACGTGGCGGACGTCGCTCGTATCCTCGTCACGCGGCATGCCGAGGGAAGTGAGGAGGGCGTTCGGGAGAAGCGACGTCGTCCTGCCGAGCACCGAAGCCAGCGACTCTGGGAGAAACGTGAGCGAGGACTGTATGTGCGTGTGAGCGCGTCGGACTTACCAGGAATTCCCGAGAGGGCGCTGCCGCGCTCGACGTCGCGGTGCACGAGATCAAGGTTTTGGGTCATCTCCTTCAGGATAAGCAGGTGCCGCAGTAGGAACAGATGCCCATCGTACACGGACTTGGGCGGATTCTTGCTCTTAAGCGTCTCCGCCGCGCTAAGGAGAGTCTGCAGACAGTACTTGATCGCCTCTTGCGCAAGCTCGTCGAAGATCGCGGGCTGTTCTCACTGCAGAGTCAGGAATACCGCGGATGATGAGCAGGCAATGACGCAACCGCAGACCTTTACGAACTCATGGAGCTGCGAGAGAACCCAGACGGTCTTCTGTAAGGTGGGGTACCACGTTTCCTGCTTGTCCCAGGATTTGACCTGGAAAATCCGGCTGACACTCTGCTTCTCCCTGATGTCCGTTCCAGACACCGGCTTCCGCGCGGCTTTCCACACACGATCAGGGCCTTCGCCGGGACAACGATCATGCACCGAGACCCACCAACTAGTTTGTCCGGGTACGCTAGGTCTTCAGGCCTGGGGACGTAATAACGGATCTCAGATTGAATGACCGACTGGGCCTTGAAAAAGAGCCGAGTCTGCGCGTCCTGCAGCACCATCTGGAGAAGGTGGCTGATGTGCAAGGTCCGCAGCCCCCTGTTTCGTCTGGGGTGGTCCAGGTCTAGGGTGAGTTCGTCGTCCAGGTCGGCCTCCTCGTCCGAAGAGGAGTCGGGCACCGAGGGAACGTCGAGCACCATGAGTGCCTGTAGAACCGTACACACTTCGCACAGCGCCGTGAGGCGCGGCTCGTGGAGTATTCGTGGTCGCAAGTCGTCATAGAGATAATCACAGAGGTTCTCCAAGTATTGACTGTGAACATCGAGTCTGTGAGCACTCCGATGTTCGTGCACAATTGCATTGCGTATACACACTAGAGCTGTTCTTCCCCGGAGTTAAAGAATGCCCGGAAGAGGTTGAATTCGTCGGTGCACAATTGCTTGAGGTAGCTACAGCCGGCTCTGGTCTAGCCCGAAGCGTCAGCTTCGACAGACAACTCAGTACACATCGCCCGACTGTACTCACAAGTTCTACAAGTTCCGTCCGCGCAGGGTCGAGGCCTTTGATTTCTTCCATTAGACGACCAACGAGGAGACTTCTACGAGCAGAGAAATATGCAACATGACACTCGGCTAACAGCGCAGACAATTCGTCGGGATGTGCTTGTGCGCGCCGCTCCAACTCCGCTAGGAGGGGCGCTAGAGGTCCGGACACAGTTTGAAACCGTGTGTAGAGCAGGTGCATCTGTGCCGTAGTCGAGACATCCTATGGCGGCCAAATGAGCGTCGTGGCGCATGAACTGGGCTGCAGTGACCGCTCACTTTCTCTGCCAGTCGCTTGGAAACGTCCGTGGTGAGCGCACGCAACGAGCCTACGAAGTACATCTTGATCAGGGTCATAGCGCGCGTCATACATTGTTGGAAGCGAAGGAGGTATATTTCTGCCTCCTTGAAGTGTCGCTGCGAGAGGTGAGCAGAGGTGAGCTATCATCGGCGTGGAGCAATGATAGTGTGGTGGAGACATACATGGGACTTCAAATAATCAATGCACATGTCGACACGCTCGACCATGTAGAGGAAGTCAGTTTGCAAGACGAGAGACTCTCCAGGATGGTTGAGCATGCGCGTAGCCTGCTCAAGTTCCTGGAAGTACTCCAGCCTCTCATCAATAGAGACCGTCATGTCCAGCAGTCGGTCCTACACAGACACGTTAAATCTGGAACAACCACAGTAATCATGTCCAGGGGAGGGGGCGAAGAAACTCACCCGTTCCTGGAGCAGCAGCTCGCAAGCGTCTTTCAAGCTCTTGCCACTTTCTTCCACCGACCGCCATCCTTGCAGCATGTCCGCCACTTCCCCGTCAATCTCATCTATCCTCTGGATCAACCGGTCACATGTTTCCAAGTGGTCAGACACGCTCTCCAGATGTGCGCGTATGTGCGCTTCTTGGCTGTGTGTCACCGAGCGGTCGATGAGTGAGAACCAGTCATAGAATTGCTGAGGCGTTTGGATGGGTTGTTTAGGGTGGAGCGCGTGCGACGCGGTATGGCGGTGTGCGGAGGACAAGTTGGGGGTCGAGGGCCGGGAACCCTGGCCGAGTTTACCGCGGATGGTGGGTGTGGAGGGGCGGGAAGACGAGCCAGGGTCTTCCACGCTGAACTTGACGTTCGGGGTCAAAGTCCAATGCGCGCTGAGATGCCCGGTAAGATACACGCACCTTAGGTGGCAGAGCTGCTCTCTCGCTCGCTGCTTGGACACAGTTCACGCTCTTGACTTCGACATCTCCAATGGGTGCTGAGGCTTCCCATTCCTCCACGCTCATCACAGGCTTCGAATGTGGTGTGAGCGTGTTCAAATTTGGAGGACGCTTGCTCGTGGACGCCATTGCAGAAGGACTTCAACAAGCGCCGACCTCAATTCAGCCCAGAAGGTTTCACCGCTAAGGTGGCAGTCGTGTCGTAATAGGAAGCAATGGACACTAGGCGAGCAGCAGCAAAGTTCCCAGGAGCTATCAGGTAGTTTCGTAGACACAGAGAGGAACGTGCAGCCTGTCAAACGTAGGTCTCGTAGCAGAAAAGTCGCTCACTCGTCCAACTCTCAGCCACAGCGGTTGTTTGACCCTGTTATGCTGCAGCCTCAACTCTCCTTCCTGATTTAGACAGTAATCACTCTGCGGTATTTGCCCCGCATCTGCCACAGCTGGAGTCCCACTCTCATCCATTCTTCATCGTCCCGACTAGCCTTGCAATCATGTTCCCTCCCAATGGCTTGCCACTCCCAGGAGAGATTCTTCTTCTGACGGATGAACTACTCGCTCCGGCTGATTTTCTACTGCACCGCCACCTTGCCACCCACCTGAAGGAGTCCAGGGGCTCAAGATGCCTGCTCGTCTCTATCTCGGAAGATATCGGTCGATGGAAAGCGATAGGCTCGCGATCCGTAAGATGTCCAACTTCTCCCAGACCAAATAATGAGTACTTGCTCACAAACAACTTCCCACAGACCCTGAATCTAGTGCCATACCTGGACTCGGGAGCCCTAACTTTTGTCGATGCGATGTCGTTTGTCTCTCCTTCTCTGAGCGAGAAGACGGAAGTTCCTCTGCAGGCACTGTTCCGACAGGTCAAGATGATCTTGACACGCCTCTCAGCCGAGGTAGGGAGCACAGTATCCGTCATACTCGACGATATAGCATCCTTGGAGTGGATGGGGATCCCGGCTGCAGACATAACTCGTTTCGCACGCGCATTGTGCGCGCTATGTAGAAAGGTATATTGCTGTTTATTTTCCCCTTATCGATGTGTTCGAGATTAACGCTGCCGTCAGTCTAACGCCGCTTTGGTGATCCGACACCATATAACGACACCCGGCGAACCGGACGACGTCTTCAAGCATCTTCTTCAACTCTGCACGTATCATATAGACGTATTCCCGCTGTCAAGCGGTCGAAGCGGCAGTGTGAGCGGCCAGGTGGGACGCTTCCATTCCATCCACTGTGCCCCATGTTGACCCACACAACGCCCACAGGTAGCGCTGCATGGTGGTCCCGGAACCGCGGAACCCGGCCACCGCCTCATTCCACGTAGCGCCGCGGTCCTATATCGGTTGACCGATGTAGGCAGCGTCTTCTTCGACAGAGGGACTGGAAGCGGCGTGCTATAACCTTCAGAGGTTCTCAGAGCCTCTGCGACATGGAGTGGACACAAGGCGGCCGAGTTTGTAAAATTAATGTAAGTCATATTATGATCGTCGTAAGATACCCGAAAGCTCAATGCGAGTCAGGCAACGTCAAATAAAGTCCATCCAAGGTCCCATCGTCGTAGAAAGACGTCATCTAGTGTCCGAACGGGTATGCATCGCCACAATGCCATGCTGCTTCTACGCTCCAATCTTCGCCGGGAACGGCTCCCACGACTGGATGCCCTTCAGGTCGTCCGAGCACGGCGAAAGCGTCACCTGTGTTATCCGGACATCAGTATTCTGTACCCTCAAGGAGCCCTAAGCAGATGATGTACATCTACACCCTTGGCGGCGCGTCCGAGGGTAATGCAGTTCCCGTCCGCATTCGACACCTGTCCCAAGACGATCCAGAGCTGAGTCGGGTCGTTGGAGTCGCAGTCCGCCATCTTCAGCACCTGCGTCGCCGTTCCGGGCACAACGCCGTTCGCGCTGACGCAGAAGTCGCCTAGGGTGATTTGGGTGGGGGTACCTGACCCCTTGACCGGGGTGAGAGCGGTGATGTCGCTCGCAGAACCATCGCCCGGGTTCGCCGCCTGAAGGGTCGCCCCAGCGCCAGCAAACGTCGGAGCGAACAGCAGCGAAGGGTCTATGGCATTTTGTGAGTAACGTATTCAAATTGTTTTTGCGAGAAGCTCACTCTGAGTGGAGAAGAAGTGGGTAGGAACACCCGGCGCGATCAAGTCAGCAGCGGTGCTGGACGCAAGGGCGAGGGCGGTAGAGACGATGGCAACGAGAACGAGCATGGGGATGGTGTTTGTCAAACTTGGTAGGTGGGTTGAGTTCCGAGTAGATGCTAAGAGCTGATATTAAGTGCCTCCTGCACAACCACAGGGTTTATATACGCTGTCGACAGTGAAAGTCTTTCCCCACCCTGATGAAGCAGCGCAGGAGGTTACACGGCCAGATGAACGATGTATCAGAGGGACGTCTCGGAAGGCAATATCTTAGGGATACCCGCCGAGTAATCCACGGATGTCGGTCAATTATTGCCCGGACATCTGAGCGCGGATATCTGGCGGTTCTCTGTGCTGGCATCTCAGGATATCCAGCGCTAGAGACCAGCCGACGA
>MNAD01000222.1:0-29433 GCA_001895945.1 Trametes pubescens | reverse complement strand
CCGCGGAACGCCAGCTCAGCTGAGTTGTCACCAATCCACCGTCCTTCCCTCTTCCGCTCCCTCGGCTGCGTTCTCCCGCGTACTGCGCCGCCCGAAGGGCACCCGACACGAACCTGCTTCTCCTCGCGCTTCGCGAGACGTTCCGCAGCCCGGTCTCGACCTCCTAGGGCTCTCGACCGTCTCCTTCCTCCGTCCTTACCGGTCGGTTGAGTGCATCAACGACTCGGACGTAGTACGAAAGGTAAGTGCGTGTCCAGTTAGGTGATTATTGATGCGGCGTCTAGTGTGTACTGAAGAGACCCCTCCGAGATGAGTAGTTAAATCCCTGGAATGGTCTATTCAGTTTGTTGGCGGCTAATTTATATCACATAATAGATCGAGCTGGATGGCGCGTCGGACATACACTACAATATCTGCGTGAGCGGTCGAGAGCCCGGTTGCGATCGTCACGTTTGTGAATCGGTACTGGGATCTCTCTATTCTATAGCTATCAATCACGAGCATGAATAAATTAGACGTACTGCTGCATATTGAACATTTCATCAGTGTGGCGGCTAGCGGTTGTATGCTGATTGTTGTGCGAGTAATCATGACTCCTATTAGAATGCGGCCGATTGGTAGTTGTCAATACACAGAATTACAGGTGTGAGCATTAAATGACAGCTCACCGGAAATCACTAAGGAGGCGACACTCGCTACAAAAGTGCCATTTGACCTGCTGTGCATGCCGCAGGGAACTCGACGAATAGGAGAGTTTCAGTGACAAGTGAAGCTTAAGCCGCAGATTGCATCACAAAAGCTCAGATAATGAGCTTGAGAGACAATTAGTTTAAGCTGCTGAATGAGTAGACACCGATCATGGTAGGGATTCGTGATGGAGGAAGAGAGACAGGATGCGAACCCGGGGACGGAGAGCGGAAGCGCCGACGCCACAATGCGGTCACATGACAGGTGCCATGCGAACGAACGCGAACGCGTGTGGGCGTCTGTCGCTCGCTCCTTGCCCTCCGTCGTCGTCTGTGCTTGACTGCTGTGAATGATGTTGAAAGCTGCCCCCCGCGTTCCGAGACTAGAAATTGCCACTGTAGTACTCGCACAACAGAACACAGCTATCGACCTGCGCCTGGACGTGTACGAGGCCTCCATCATCCACAACTTCCTCGCCGCCGTCTCAAACTACACCGCGCACTGTCGCAGAGACGAGCCACAACCACTCCCGCATGTTTCTCCAAGTCGCCCTTCTCGACTGGACTGATTTGTACGGCTCTCCAGTCCTCCACTATCCTGGACTATGCGCGGACGACGCGCTCTGCGCGCTGCTCTTGGAACTCCCAGGCTTGCTGCCTACGACCCCACACCGCCGCCTACATCTTCCTGGAGCCGAACACTCAGACATTAGGCTCTGAATGTTTTGGGACCACTCGTGCAGCCATTTGTGCAGTTCTCGATTAGCCCTGTCCCTCGGTTGTGACGCACGCATCTCGACCTCCCTCACGACACCTGCGCTCGATCCTGCTGCAGGCACGAGAAAACTCGGTACCTAACCTGCTGCGACAACTCCGGACGCTGGCCTGCCTTGTTCATAATGCACGACCAGTGCCTTGTGAGACTCTCATACACGCTGCGCCACCTCTTCCTGCCTTTCCCCTGTCATCCTGCATCGAAACCGTGCGGGCCGGCTTGTGAAAAGGTACGCTAGCGTAGCTATCCTCCATCTGAAGCACCTGACGACAACCTCGTACGGATATGCCAGTCTGCCGGACTTCTATGCATCTGAGATGCATGGGCAGTTCCTTGTGCGAGTCGTTGTCCGTCACTCAGGCCCCGCTGGCGGGTCGCTCCAGGGCGCAAACATGAACGAAGCTCTAAGTAATCTCTCTCTCTCCGCTGCCTCAGCGCTCCCCCGCACGTCTGCGACATCTGTCAAAAACCCGCTGTGGCGCATACATCAACCTCGCCTCGACCTGCGCTCCCGGGGCAACATTGCGCTCTGGACTGCCTCCCCACGGAGACCTCTCTCGACATTCGTATGAGGGTATACTGGTCGCAGGTAGGCGTGACAAGGTGTTGCGGCCGCTGGTGGGCTGGTCGAGGAGTGGTCTCGAAGTAAGCACGAGCGATTTTTCTCTTCCTCGTTCGTCTCTGCGGCCGACGACTGCGTCGACACACCCGAAGGGAATCCCTTTCCTCATGTTGGGCCTCCACACAAGCTCTCGCGTGCCACGGGGTGCACGCATCAGATCACGAATATATGGGAATCATCGGACACCATTGAGGCTTCCCAGGGGTATGATCCTGGACACGCATAATGCACTACGGCGGGGGTGAAAGCGGCGTGTCCCAGAAACTCTTGGCGGAGCTCAGGGGACGCAGGACGGTGGGACGGGTCTGCCAGAGCTGGTTACGATGAAATTGCCGTCCTGCGAAAAATGTGCGCACTCACGAGGGCACGGTCATTCCCGGGCTGGCGAGCATGTGCTGGGGCTCGTTCGCGGAACGGGTTGCTGCTGGCTGCTCAGCGGCGAGGACATCCTTGTGCCCCCCTGTCGCGGCGGGCTCCGCCGCACGCATGATTGTGTCGCATGTAATGACTTGCGGAGGGTATGTTCGAGTTCGGGCGACGACGTGTTGTTCTGCGTTCGTGTCGGAGTAGGTCAGGAGGTGCTTGCACCCGGGCCCCATGTCGAGCTAGGCTGGGTGTGGGGGCGTGTCGGGACACCAGTGTTGAGCCGAAGCGCAACGTGGTCAGCGTGATTGTTTGTTTCCGACACTCGTACACTCTAATGCATATGCTAACTATGTCATGCTTGCAGTTCACAGACTTCCCCTACGCGACAAACTGCTCTCGAGACCTGATAACAACCTGTGTACTCTCTCGGACACTCTGCCCCCAGACTCGTTGATCGGCGCAGTGTGCGAATGCATCGAGCCATCCTTTGCAACGAACACCAATACAGCGTCGCCGTTAAACGCCACCAGCGTCGCTTCGCTCTCGTGCTTGTAGACTATCGGGGGCATCGTGACGTTGTCTGCATTCCAGAGACTGACGGTACCATCGGACGCCGCCGACGCGATGAACTTGCCTCTCGGCGAGACCCGCACGCTGTTGACTGCCGCCGCGCCGGGGACCTGCCGGAGCGGGTAGAAGCTCGTGTAACTGCCGTCCGAGTCCTGTCCCCAAAGCACCACATTCCCGTTGCGCAGCGCGACGAGCAGCTTTCCGTTGGGCAAGAATGATGCATCCTGCACCGCAGCGCTGTTCCTGCCTGTGGGCGCGAGCATAGTCCCGTCCATGGTGTTCCAGGTGCGCACGCAGTCGTCGTTGGACCAGGTTATGATGCGGGAGCCGGTGGTGGCTTCGAACTGAGCGCCCAGGATTGTGCTCTCCTGATCGCCTTTCAGTGTTGTCTGCAGCCTGCGGCCCTCGACGTTCCAGATGTAGCAGAGACCGCGCACCCCGCCGCATGCGAGAAAACGACGGTCGGGAGAGAAGATAGCGAAGGTGATGGGGTGTTTGCGGGCGACGTCGATCTCGTTGTATACCTGCCCGTTCGTGATCGGATACCAGTTGCAGATGTATCCGCGTTCGCGCAACGTGACGATTTGGCTGCCGTCCAGTGTCCAGGCCATTGCGAGGATGGATTCGTTGTTGGGAGAGCATTGCGGATGGCTTGGCCCTAGAAACTCAAGCGAGACGGCTCCGCCGTTGGACTGGCTTTCATAGATGGTCCACACCATAATGAGGTCGTTGTCGTGCGCGCACGCGAGTCGCAGGGGTGCTTGCCTGTGGGGGGAGGGGGAGAAGGCGAGTGCGTGGATGGGTCTTCGGGTCTTTTGTTGCACGCGGATTCTCTGATTGGTCACCTTTGTGAGGACGATTGTGCCGCCCTGGGAGCCACTGGCGATCCAGTTTGTATCGGAGGAGACCGCGAAGACTACAGGGGGGTCTGGGTGGTGTTGCGAGGTGAGGCATTTTCAAGACGGATATCAGCACTGTATGAGAACGCGGGTAACGATCATGCGCTCTCACCATGAGGAAGCACAACACGGTCATAAGAAGAAGTGTAGTAGTCTGGAGGAGCAGTGTCATCCAAATGCGAAGACATCGCGAGGAGTGGAAGGATGGAGAGGCTATATAGATGGAGGCGTCAGCTTCTTGAGAGCTCGTGTCGAGGAAATGTAATACGAGATAAGAATCGACGGTTGACGTGTTCGATTGGATGGAGGAGTGTGCAGCGTGTGGTGTGTGTCTCCTTCAGAAGACTCCTTATATACCTGGCATCGACTGTGTAGTACATCTGTGGTATATATAGCAGAATGGAGTTAACTAAATGGCGCGCACCTATTCTACAACACCTTCTCGGGCGGCCCAACAGTAGGTTGCATTCGGCGTCCAGTTGTAGGCTGGCATTGGGCGAGATGTCCTATAGTGCGGCTATGAGATACGACCGTAATAGTGCGCACTAAAATACTGTTTTTCAACAATAGAGGGTAGGCGGCGGCGTGGAGACCACTGGAGAGGCTCGCGAGAAGGAACTTGGAAGGCAGCGAAATGAAAGAAAGTCGGAGCAGGCGGACCGGGCGTCGCGCCGACGCCACGGTGCGGTCACATGACACGTGCCACGCGAACGAACGCGCGAACGCGAGTGGGCGTCTGTCGCCCCGTCCTTTCGTTCTCCGTCGTCGCTGTCTGTCTACGCTCGACTGCTCTAAGGATGTCGAAAGTGCTCCGCGTGCCCAAGCTAGACCTCGCCGCCGTCCTCGCACAGCAGAACCCGGCGATCGATCTGCGCCTGGACGCGTACAAAGCCTCCACCCGCAACCTCCTCGCCGCTGTCTCTGACTACCACCAGCGCGTTGTCGCAGACGGCAGCCACAACCACTCCCACAGGTCTCTCGCCCTTCTTGTCTCCGCGGGAGTGCCTCTCCCGTTACCCTCTCGTCCTGGACTTCACGCGGACGACACACTCTGACTCCGCTCCCAGGCTTGTTGCCTACGACCCCGCGCCGCCTCCTCCAGCTTCCTGGCTGCAGTACGATCGAACATCCTGAATGTCCTGGGACCACTTGGACATCCACGCGTCCAGTCGTCATTTATCCCCTCTTCCATGGCGCACAGATCTCAACCTGCACTCGATTTTTTCGAAGGTACGAGAACACAATGCATTTGGCCTGATGCGACTACTCTGGACGCTGGCTCATCTTTGATGCACCTATGTTACACGCCCCGTGGGACTCTCTTCTTCACCTCAAAAGGCAGCTCTACCTCTTCTCGGCCCCTTGTCAACTCGCAAAGAAACCGGTGCGGAGAGACCTGAAGAAAGATACGCCGGTGTAGCTATCCTCTATAAGTTAATAAGCACCTGAACACTGACATCGTACAGATCCTCTATTACACTTGCATATGACCCGTCAAGTATGCGTGGACAGCTCCCTCATGTTCGCCGTTCGTCGCTCTGGCATCCGCCGCCGCTCTTAGGCGTTAATATTACGAACACTCTGTCCTCCGCCGCCTCAGCACTCATCCAGGAAGTTGAGCACACTGTATGCGATGCCTACCCGGCCGTCAAAAGCACGTTATTGCGCATACAGCGACCTCGCCTCGCTCCACGCTTTCGGGGCATCAAGAGAACCATGTCGGGCCAGCGCGCGATGTGGCCAGTGAGTGTACATCGAACACTCGTGCGATTCACTGCACATGATGACTATGCCGCACCTGCAGATCACAGACGAACTTCTTGCCCACGCGATATACCGCCGATACAGAGACTCGGCAGTAATCTGCGCACCATGGACACCCTACCACGTCCCGGCTCGACGACCGGCGTGGGCCCAATGTGCACCAAACCGTCCGTCGCGGCGGACACCAAGACGGCGCCGTCCCCGCCGAATGCCACCAGCGCTGCCTCGCCCCCGTGCGTCGTGAACACCCTCGGGGGCCCCGTCACGTCGCGCGCCTCCCACAGACAGACGGCGCCGTCGGTCGCCGCCGACGCAATGAACTCCCCACCTGGAGAGAACAGCACGCTGGTGACGGGCGCCGCGCTGGCGCCCCGGAGCGGTTCGAAGCTCGAGCAGCCAAGCAGCTTGTCGTTGGGGGAGAGACACGCGTCGCGCACCCGGGCGCTGTGCGCGCGCGTGCATGCGAGTGGGGCGCCGTTGCAGGCGTCCCAGGTGCGCGCGTGGTGCGCGCTGCACCAGGTCACGATGCGGGGCCGGGAGCGGCGCGACGTGTCGAACTGGGCGCCGAGGATGGTGTGTCCCGGATCGGTGTTCAGTGCGGCTTGCGGTGCGCGGCACTCAATGTTCCAGATGTGGCAGAGACCATCCGCCCCGCCGTATGCGAGCAGACGGCTGTCGGGCGAGATGACGGCGAAGGTGAGAGGGAAAGCGGAATCATCTGAGGCGAGCCAGTCGAACGTCTGCCCGCCTGCGATGGGGTACCAGCTGAAGAGGCATCCGTGTTTGTAGCAGGCGGTGATTTGGGTGGTGTCGGCGGACCAGGCGAGCGCGAGGATGTGCTCGGAGTCTGTGGGAGAGCATCCTGGGCCGCGGCGGGTGGGCGCCAGACCCTCGAGCATGGGCTCCCCGCCTGTGGGCTGGATGCGGTGGATGCGCCATGCGGTGAGGAGGTCCCTGCTGTCCGCGCATGCGAGGCGCGGGGGGTCTTGTCCGGAGAAGGCGAGTGCGCGGATGGGGTGGCCGGAGGCCTGGTGCATGCTGCTGGTGCGCGGATTGGGCACGTGGATGAGGAGGATGGTGCCGTCTTCGAAGCCACTTGCGATCCAGTTGGTGTCGGATGAGACTGCTCTGGCCGTCGGGGTGACATGGAGGAACTGTTCCGCGCTCTTTCTGTATGCGGGAGGGACGGTTTTGTCATCCTGATGCGAAGACATCGCCGAGGAGTAGGGTGATAAGGGGACGAGATATCGACGTCTTGGGAGCACTCGGCGTGGAGATGTTTGACGGGGTGAGTAACTACCGATGACGCGCTCGGTTGGGCCTTGGAAAGTGTGATGTGCGGTGTACGGTCTATTCTTTTGGAGAATCGTCAAAGACCTGAACTTGAAAGGGTCTGTGTGTTGCGTTGGTGGTGTGTGCCGCGGAATATATTTGGGTAGATGACGCGCACCTGTAATGACCGTTCCTCCGCCTAGGGTATCTCCCTAGGATATCTCCCGGATGAAGTAGGCAGATCCTAGGAAGATACCTGCGCAACGAATCCTCAGGATATCCAGCGAATGTGTCATTTACCGGCTGGATATCTGTGTTTCTAAACCAGGCATGCTCGTCCTCAGTGTAGATGATGTGAACTAGCATTGCGAGGAAAGGATAATACTCGCCGTGTAGTATGAAAGCGCGGACTGCGTGGGCGTATGGAGGCTATAATGACGTGACACTGAGACAGGAAGCGTCGGCGGGAAGGATTTGGGGGAGATCGTCGTGGTGGACGGTAAGGACGAAGATATCGCATATCCAGAAGAGATATTTATTCGGGATTGCTATGCTGTGGACGCGTGTTCTATGTCAGAGTCGAATAGAATGCAACACGGCATAGACAAGTCACACCGATGACACACGCAGGTACCGTGGTCGCAATTAATCAGAACCTCGCCGAGTGGAGGGCCCTCTAGATTCCCTTGCACATGCCCCTACGAGTGCTCCGATGCCCATCTGTTTTGAACACTAGCCATAGAGATATGTGGTGTGCGTGAGTCAAAAGCTAATACAAATGTTCGGGGCGGAACTGACACCCTCCCCGTCATTGCTGCGAGCTTCAAGCTCACGGCAGCGTCACTCTGACCCCTACTCGAATAGCTTAAATTCTGTGTTCGAGTCAAGTAATTCCCGGACAAATACAGTGCCGTCGAGGAACAGAACCCACACAGACCGCCCGTCCGGCGAGAAACGCGCGCTGTGTATCTCCCTGTCCAGGGTGAGCACCCCGCGCCACCCGTAATCATCTAGACGCACGGAGAGCCTGCCACAGAGGCACAGCCAGCCGTCCTTTCCGGCGACGAGCAGAAGCTTGCCGTCGGGCGAGAACGACGCGTCCCGGACGAGCACCGGGTCGTCCCCGTCCCGCGTCACGGTCATGAGAAGCTTCCCTGTGCGGGCGTCCCAGACGCACGCGCTGCCGCACTTGTCGTCGGAACAGGTCACGATGAGGCGGCTGTGCGCGTCGAACTGCGCATTTGAGACGGTGCCGTACGAGTTGTGGCCGCGCAGGTCTGTCTGCAGCCTGCACCAGGCCCTGCCGACGTTCAGGATGTGGCAGTGGCCGCGCTCCCCGCCGTAGGCGAGCAGACGACCGTTGGGCGAGAAGACGACGAAGGCGATGGCGGCGGGAAGGGTGCCTCGAGTCTGCGGGTCGTGTGGAGGAACGAACTCGTCGGGGTCTTTATTGGATGCATTGGTCCAGATGCGTATCCACTTGCCGTCACGGTGGGCTGCTGCGATTCGGGTGCCGTCGGGGGACCAGGCCACCGCGCCCACTACAGGGGCAGGGAGGTTTCTCTTCAGGACTGGCAGCGAGCCTGTGAGCACGCTGTCACCGATGAACCACACCCTGACGCCGGCGCCGCCGTGGGCGGACGCCAGATATTGGCCATTAGGGGAGAAGACGAGGGCGCAGATGCGGCCGGCCATCCACTGTATTTGGGCGCTCTGATCGGTCGTCTTCGAGAGCGTGATCATGTCGTCCTCGGAGCAGCTGGCGACACACTCTGTGTCGTGTGAAATTGCCAGGGCTGCGAACACCTCTGCATGGGGCCTGCTGGAGGGGACAGGAGGTGAAGGATGTTCCTCTCCCGGGAGCGCACTGTACTGATAATTTCTGCATGGCTGTTTTGAGCGGGGGCTCCGTGTTGTGCTGCCGAGGAAAAGGCCAGCTGCACCTGGCCCTGAATGTGAAGTACGGGTCAGATCTGTACGAGCGCGCGAGAACGGCGATACGCACACTCAGCATGAAGGAGAGAAGTGAGCACCGACGATAAGGTGATAGTTGAGAGGCGGGACGACGGCGTGACGACGCCAATGGGTATGTAGCCTGCTGTGTCACAAGAGCGCATGGCGAGAGGATATACGGTGTGGTAGGAGACGGAGATGTTGTGTCCGTTCGAGTCGTGAAGGATGCGATGTCTGGAGTGTACCGGAGAGCATGTTCCCTGGAGATTTACTTATACCTGCAACGGGTCATTGAGTATGTCGTCGGGGTGGGGCAGTATCACACAATACGTCGAACTGAATAGCGCGCACTCACGCTATAATACCTGCCGGGAGACACACAACACACAAGCTGCTTCGTTGAGTCGGCGTGGCGCTGGGCGGTGGTATGCTGATTGTAATGCGAGCGGTAGCTACGGTCAGAATGAGGTGATCAGCAACTTGTGAAAAGATCTGGAGGCGTACCCTCTGAGATCTCCATGAAAACGAGGATATATTGATGCTTCGGCAGCGCCAAGAACGAAGAGTCAAGCAAATCGTAGGGAACACCTTCACTCACCATGTTCATTCGTGTTCCGATCCCGAACAACACACGGGTGCACCTTCATCCTTCAAGGCCATTTCGAGGAATCCCGTTTCCATACAGGCGATGGTCGTCCAACGAAGAATGCGGCGACGCCGGCTAGAACAATCATGGGGACTCGGACCAGCCACATACGCATGCGAGTGTGCGGGTTGGATGGACAATTGTACCTGTCACGATAGGTGAAGTGGACCGCCCTAGTGAGACTGAAAAAGGAAGTGTATTTTAAACAGGAAGCATTAGAGAGACTGGTATACTGCTGAATGAGACGACACTAGGAGTACTGTTTTCGTCGTGGAGGGAGAGAGACGAGATGCTCAGCGCGGGGGAGACAGGAGACGCCAACGCCACAATACGGTCACATGACACGCCCCACGCGAGCGAGCGCGAACGCGTGTGGGCGTCTGTTGCTCTCTCCTTTTCGCTCTCCGTCATCACTGCTCGTCTACACTTGTTTGCTCTAACGATGTCAAAAGTGCTCGCAAATTCCTCGCAGCCGTCTCCAACGACACCCAACGCGCCATTGCAGAGATTCAGCACCGCAAGGATACTTAAGCCGCGCAACAGCAGGGTGCGTCGCATCGTCGAAGACATGGTCTATGCTCGTAGTCTAGCTGGGCAAGGCGACTGGATCCTCGACTCGCATAGGTAAGCTTCCCCCAAAGCTAGCATCTTTGACGCTCTAAATATTCTATCAGCGTCATTATAGGAAACATCGACGCATTTTATCTCTTTTCGACGCACGGGATGCCGTTACGCAGGTGCTTGCCGTCTACTCCACAATTTCGGCGTTCTCTTCGTCGCCATCCCTCCCCTCGACGGATTCAAGTGTTTTTACGAGTTGCGTAAGCTTCAGTCACTCATGCTTGTGAAGCGGAACCTATCTTCGCGCCAAGGGACACGGAGCCGCATACAGGAGTTGGCACGACACGTACCTCTTCTCGTTTGACAGGTACGAGCTCGGCCTGCCGTTAAATATATGGTCGCTCTGTTCTTCCTCATTGACTGAACCAGCAGGGTCTCCGCGGACAGGCAGAGTGGAGGGCGATAATCACAATGCATGGCGCAACGCGAGGGTGCATGCTGACCTCTCCGACATCCTTCGCTCTTCGCGATACGCTATCCACTACGGGCGATGCAGGGAGACTGGCTGGTGGGCCGAGACATCAAGTACGCGGTGGCGCGTGCGGACCATGTATGTCCACACTCCAAGTTTCTTTTTACGTCGCTTACGATTGCCTCCTACTGCCAGGTGCGATGTTTGCGGAAAGCCGCCGATTCTTGCTTGCCTTCGGGACTCTGCGCATGCACCGAGGCGAACTCGAACGAGGGGGCGCCGCATGGTTCCAATCATGCAGCTTGAGCTCACAGAGGGCTCCTTGCTGGATTTACGTAGACGTACGGCCTAAAGCAGCCCGCGTTCAGAACCATGGTGGGTGGCGTAGCTTGCACGCGGAGATCCTGCGATGCTCATTTGTGGGTTCGCGCCGCCCCGTGTTGACAAGAGGGCTGGATACCGCGGGAAGCCATGACTTGTCGAGAACGACCAACGGCTGATCGCAGGAACGAGGATTTGACAGCAGTGCCTACGAAAGACGCCGGCCGCTCTCGTCTATCGAGAGAGTCGTCGTGCGCGACGCCGACGTCTCGCAACTCTGAGCGCTCGCGATGAACTTCTCAAGATCTCAAGCATCGCTTCCCGCACTGCCAGCTCCATTTCCTCCTGCGGCTGCACGTCTCGAATCTCGAATCCATGGCTGTACGGCGCTCTAGGTTCATTCCTTGCAGCCGGCGCATATATGTCTTCTAGAAGATGCGCCGTTGTCCCCGATCCCCGAACCGCCCGTCGGCGCCCGGCTGGACAGATGCACTCCCCGAAGCCTGACTGCCACGCGTTTTCGCGCCCGATGTGCCTGGCGGACGAGGACGACATTGTCTGTTGAATGTCCTCGAAAGGCTGTGGCCACACTGGCTCCTGGCTGTGCTACCGGTCGAGTGGTCACGGTGAACCCCACGCATCAAGCGATGTCATCGTTGGGGGCGCTTTACATCCGCACTCGGGCAAGGGGGAGGCTAAGAACGTCGCGCATTTGCTCGGCCTCGTCACTCAGCCTCCCGTAACTCTTCCTCATTCGACGAACCTGATCCCGCCGCACGAATGCCTACGTCCTACGACATACTCGGCATCATCTTCGGCGTTCTCTCCCTCTCAGGCGTCTTCAAACATGCGTACGTGTTCCTAAAGTCTCGGCAGCCGCCTGCGCGAGCAGCCGAACTCGTCGTCGCTCTAGAAGAGGCGCGTAGCCGTGTAGAGAAGCTGAAACGCCAGAACCCCGACGACTTCGTGCCCGAGGCGTTCGCGCGACACCACCCTGGCTCGCACTCGAACGATGCATACCGCGAAGCCATTGACAGGTACGTGTATGGCTCTGCGTTTTGGGGCTGCTTTGCAGCTGAACGGGACGGGTGCGTCGGCGATCTGCAGGTTGGAGCAAGACGCACACGTTCTGCTGTGTAAAGCGACGGACCCGGAGTACGCGCCGAAATCCCCACTCGCCGTCCTGTTGTACTTCGTGCAACACGGCTTTGAATGCGAACTTTCACGCCAGATTCGAAACCGAATTGAGGACGTGTGGGATATATACACAGTCATGGGCCAGGTATGTCCGTATTGATGCTTACTCGGACACGACACTGACTACTACTACTGCAGCATGCCATTCACCTCAGCAGATACCCCCCGGAGTTCGTGCGCAATCATACGAAATACAGGTCCGAGCCTCGAACGACGAAAGAGGTGTTCAACGTTCCCGTTGCAGTTGCAGTGCGACTTGGAGGGATTAGAAGACGTCGGTACGTCCTGAATCTGGCAAGTGCGAGTATGGGAGATCTGATCTCTCCCCGCACAGGTGCTGGGATGTCGCGCGTGAGGACATGTTCCGTTCTAATAGCATGCTCGACGACATGAGACTTGTAGATACATTGTAGAAACAACGACGGTTATAAGGAAGGTACCGTATCAGTATCATTCGAGGTACGAGGCCGGTGTTTGATCTGGACGCCGCGTTAGGATATGGGACTATATTTATTAGTTAGGATTAGAGACACGCCACAGGCTCAGTGTACTCTCCGATTGCCGCGAATTGTTGATTTGGAAGATTGCGTGCGTTGCATGTGCAACAGTGGCAGCCAATGGCAAATCGGACACGGCAACATGTCTCGATATCGTACTAGGACTACACAACAGCAATACTAGTGACGTTCAACGCCCTCATTGTGTGCTACCGCTCGTACTCTACCTCTAGCGTTTGCTATGACGGTTTATGAGTATCGTTGGCCGTATGTGTACCGCACGAAGGATGTCAAAGTGTCCTCGCTGATACCCCTCAACGCGACCGTGTACCTGCACCATCCGAAGACTGGGAGGGGTCACGAACGATCGTTCTGAGACCGACGGCACCGCCGGATGATATACACGCGAGGTGCTTGCCGTCAGGAGAGAAGCGGACCGCCACCCCGTGGCCGTGGCTCGCACAAGGTTCGTGCGACAACCAGGGCCTCTCAGGCAACCTCCACCACAAGCGTAGTTGCCCATCGTGTTCCGCAGTAAGCACCCGTCGGCCGTCGGGCGATAACGTCGCATCCAGCGCCGGGGCGGTGCGGGGCCGCTGAGACGAGTCGAACTGGAACGGCTCTGGCTTCTCGCTGCAGGTGCCGGTGTCCCAGACGCGCACGGTTCTGTCGCTGGAGCAGGTCACAATGTGTGCGCCGGATGCGTCGAACTGCGCGCTACGGATGGGACCATGCAGATTTGCGTGCACCGTGCGGTATTCGACATCCCGGATTTCACAGTTGCCGCATTCCCCCGAAAAGCCCATTGCAAGCAGAGTGGCGCCAGGGGAGAATTGGGCGAAGGCGAGGGTGCCGACCGGTGGTCCGCCGAATGCAAGATTGGGAACGACTGTGTCATACTGCCGCAGATCCAAGGTGAATACGGCTGTGTCATCGGAGCACATTGCGATGCGTGTGCCGTCGGGATACCAAGATACTGCGAGCAAGGGGGCTTTTGTTGGAGAACATCGATGGGCGCGATGTAAATGCAAATTGGCTGGCCCACCGTCGAGCATGCTGGGTTCGATAGACCACACCTTGACGTGGCTGCTTTGGTGCGCGGACGCGAGTTGGCTGCCGTCTGGGGAGAAAGCGAGCGCACGGACAGCGGATTCTGCCGCCTGTTTCGCGATGAGACTGAAAGGAGCCGTTTTCCAGAGGGCGACCGTCCCGTCCTGGTGTCCACTGGCAAGCCACTCGGAGTCGGGTGAGAATGCAAGGGCAGTGGCGCATGGTGGTCCGGCTTCCGAGGGTATGAGCGATTCTTGGTATCGTCCTTCCGATGGTGCACCTAAAGGACCGGCCCATGGCGTCGAGCTCAGAGGCGCGCTGACGACGGGTATGATCCTCCGAGCGGGGTCAAAAGTTCGCACATCGAGAGGAGGCGAGGCTGGTCCGGTGTTTCTTGCGTGATGCACCTCAGGGCGGCGGGCTTCTGAAAATGTATACTCTTATTAACATTGCAATACATGCCACGGTGTATCACGCTACGCTCTTACCGAGTTCGCGCAATGGAGTGTTGGGATAGTATGGCGTGGGCGGGCGACCAGTGGGCGCGCAAGGGTGGTCTCGCCACGAAGCAAAGGCCCGTCGTGCTCGTTCTTGCTCTTCCGACGTCGCAGTCGGGTGATCAGTGCGCAACATACTCGAGCGGGAGTCCACGCCGTCTATGGAGCTGCGTGAAGCGTTGCCGTAGAGATCGTAGGAAAGGGAAGGTTCGTGTCTCGCGTCCATTCAGAGGGTGGTGAAGGGAGCGATGTCTTGAGCGTGATGAAGAGGACGGTTTCCGAAGGAATACTTATACATCTGCAAGGGACTACTCAGTATGCCGTCGGAGCGGTACATATTGCAGAATAGGTTGAGCTGAGTAGCGCCCACCTACACTACAATACCTGTCCCGTTGGTCTAAAAGCTTGTGACATTCGTCGCGTATCTGTATAACGTTACTGCGAGCAGAATATTCTATAGTTCAGTTATCATATTACTCGCATTAATAAGCACACACGTACTATAGGCGTGCTGGAACTTGCGTCGGTATGGCACCTGGCGGATGCACGCTGATTGTGATACGAGCGGCAAACCTGGTCAGAGTAAGAATCAGTGAATGAACAGCGCCGAGGTTCGAGGTAGACTATATGATCGCTGCACATGATGTTGGCGCGCTGTGAAAAGAATGTTCAGGGTAAATATAGATGCCTTGCCCTCGATAGCGACTTGTTCAGAACAATTCCAAGGCTTCGACATAGTTCAGCACGAGTCTGAGCTCAAAGGACGCAGCGCACATTAAGCAGCCTCCCAAGATAAACGGATCTTTCACTCACCATCGAGTACACCCGCGTTGCGATCCCGAGAGATACACGGGCGCATCCTCACCGTCCAGGGGGAAATCGAGAAGTCTCGTTGCCAGCCAGGAGATGTTCGTTTGTCGGACACTGCAGCAACACCAGCAAGTACGATCCCGGAGGACTCTGGCGGCGTACGCATCCGAACGAGTCGTCGTGGCGGGAGAGAGAGGACCAGGGAAAGAGAGCAGGCGCCGACGCCACAATGCGGTCGCATGACGTCATTCACCCGAATCAACCGCCTGGGCGGCTGTTGTTCAGTCCTTTCGCTCTTCGTCATCGCTGCCTGTCTGCAGTGCTTGTCTGCTCTAACGATATCGAAAGTGCTCCGCGTGCCTAGACTAGACCTCGCCGCTGTCCTCGCACAGCAGAAACAGACTATCGATCTGCACCTGGACGCGTACGAAGCCTCCACCCGCAACCTCCTCGCCGCCGCCTTAAACTACACACAGCACGGCGTCGCAGAGACCTAGAATCGCAAGGATGCTTAAGCCGCTGAAAAATGCGTCCATGGAGAAGATAAGTCTGCCGCGCGAGACGTCGCTGTGATGTAACGGCAGGCGGTGCCGCAGCGTCAAAGGCGCCTCCTATGCCCGGGCCCTCAATCGAACTAGGGCAGTGGGTAACAAGATGTTTAATTCGCATAGGTAAGCTTCCACCAACGCTAGCTCTCTTTACGCTTTTCAGTCTCTTTTTTGACGCTATCGTAGGACACGCCGACGCATTTTGTCTCTTGTCGACGTACGGGATGCTATCACGCAGGTGCTACGCATCTGTGCCTGCTCCGAGGCTTATGCACTCCACTGAGTGCACGTAACCGTGCACAGTGGACTATTGTGTACACAAGTTACGCACTGAGGCTAACTTATTGAGACATCCCTAGCGGTATGCTAATATCTCGGCTCTTCATGGTACTCTGGCTCACGACGGGGGTTCGACAGTATATGCACCTTGTTATCTTTAGCGGCGCCATAAACTTACTTCCCGGCGAGAGACTCGCGTTGTGGACGGGGACCTCGCCGCGGCCCGCGAGCGAGAACACGACAAAGTGTGGAGGCGGCTTGGGGCTGCTCCCATAGGCACGTCGTCCGACGCAAGCCTGTCGCAGCTATGCGAGAGCAACACGTTCTGTAAGGTCTCTGAGTGCCCGTCCGAGCTCGAGATACACTGCTGATTAGAACCTTGTCAGAGCAAAGCCGCGCACGATGGTGTTGCAAGGGCAGATGGTGCACATGGCATATTCGCCGCGAATACAAGCCTGACAGAGATATATTGAGGCAAAGCTCGCGAAGATGCGGGATGCAGGATTGCATAGGTCTCTCGAAATTGCTAGTAACAGGACTGAAGCTGGTGTCATTGCACGTCTTCTTCGCACTTTACCGCTGCGAGGGCCATAATGTCGATTCCTAGCTATCCTGAACCGGATGTGTACCGTGATGTTTCTTGCGACGAGTACAAGGCGTCTTTGACCCCGCCGACTGCGAGCGGCGCTGCATGGCATCCGAACCCGGACCATCCAAAACATCTGAGGAATCATAAACCACCCGTCCACAACGGACATCGCCATCGGACGACGCACACGCCGCAAACCTGCCGTCCGGCGAGAACCGCACACTCCTAATCGCCATGCGTCGGTAGTCACGCACAAAGACAGGCTTGGTCCAGGGCGCGGGCTCAGACAGCCTCCACCAGAAGCGCAGGTTGCCCTTGGCTGTCGCGGTCAGCAGCAGCTTGCCGTCAGGCGAGAAGGACGCGTCGAGCGCGGGGCCGGTGTGGTGTGTCAGAGTCAGGACTTCGCGCTCTACGTATACGGGCTGGGGAGGGGCGATGGTGAAGACGCGCGCGTGTCTGTCGGAGGAGCAGAGGGCGATGTGGGTGCTGAGGGCGTCGAACTGCGCGTTCAGGAGGCGGACGGTCCCTGGTGGATCCGACGCGGGTCTGGGGGGCAGCGTTACCCGCTTCGTCCCGTTTTCGACGTTGCGGATTTCGCATTGGCTGTCCACCCCCGGGCTGTTGAATGCGAGCAGAGTGCCGTCTGGGGAGAAGTGGGCGAATGGGAGGGTGCCGGCTGGGTGGCCGCCGAATCCGGGATGGGGCACGCCCACGCCCACGCCCTGCTGCAGATCCAAGGTGTGGACGGATGTGTCGTCTGAGCATGTCGCGATGCGCGTGCCGTCTGGATACCAGGATATCGCGAGCACAGGGACCGGAGAGCAGTGATAGACACGTTGTTCGGTCAACTTGGGTGCTCCGCCGGGGAGCGTGGGGTGTTCGATAGACCATACCTTGATGTGGCCGCTTTGGTGCGCGGACGCGAGGTGGCGGCCGTCTGGGGAGAAAGCGAGTGCATGGACAGGGGTGCCGGCCGCCTGCTGCACCTTGGCGTGGAAGGGAGCTGTTGTCCAGAGGAAGATCCAGCCGTTCGAAGATCCACTGGCAATCCATTGGGAGTCGGGTGAGAATGTAAGGGCAGCGGCGCACTGTGGGCTGTTTTCCAAGCGAGGTTCTCGATATCGTTCTTCCGGCGGCGCACTGTCTGGGGGACCAGCCCACGGAGACGAGCTGGGAGGCGTGCTGACGACCTCATGGCGACGGGCTTCTGGAGAGATTTAAAATTGTTAACATTGCAATACATGCCACGGCGTTTCGCGCTACGCTCTCACCAAATTCGAGCAGATCCCAGGCTGGGGTGGTGGGATAAGATGGCGCAGGCGCACAGATGGTGAGCGCACGGGCGGAGTCTTTGCGCGAAGCAACGGTCTGGCGTGCTCGTCCTTGCTTTTCTGGCGGCGCATTGGGGTAATTGGGGCGCAGATTGCTCGAGCGGGAATCCGCGCTGTCTACGGTGTTGCGTGGGGCGCTTCGGCTTCCGTAGACACGGTCGGCCGCTGGATGGGGCACGCGTGTCAGCACTGTGCGAGCACGCGAGATCAACGACACGCACGTCGACCATTGTGACTGTAGCGGTAAGGCGTGCGCAGCGTCTGCGGCAAGGTGAGAGGTGAGAGGAGGGACCGGGCGCTGTGAGGGGTGGAGGCGGTGTCGCAAGAACGCGGGGCGGGACCATGGGATGCGGCGCCGTAGAAAAAGGATCCGGACGCTGAGTCGTGTGTCTTGTCCATTAGTTGAGCGGTACAGGTAAAGTGTGGATGTGATGTCTTGCGCGTGCGGGAGAGGACTGCTTATGAGGGTGTACTTGTATATCTGAAAGGGGCTGTCTGGGATATCGTCAGGGTGGTATATGTCGCAGATCAGGTAGAGCGGGATAGCGCGCACCACCTATGTACACTATCCGGGCGGTCAGGAAGCGAATTGTATGCGTCGCACATCTGTATATCGGGATTCTGAGAAGGATGTGCTATGATGCAGCTGTAGTATACGAGCATGGATCGAGCTGGTTTGAATGGGACGCAGCGAGTGAAAAGTGTCGAAGTTCGAGGTGGGTTTCTTGACCGCCGCGCATAGTGCCGGGATGCTGGACAAGGACGGTAGGGACCATCTAGAAGTGTGTCCTCTGATATCGACATGATTTAAGAAACATTCCAGGCTCCAGCACTAGATTGCGAGGCTTCTACCGCGTCGAGAACGAGCAGTCAAGCGGATCGTAGTGGACGCTTTCACTCACCATGGTTATCCGTGTTACGATTCTGAGCGACACACCGGAGCACATTCACCGTTCAAGGCGATCTCGAGGACTCCCGTTTCTGACAAGGCGGCGGTCGTCCAGCGGACACTGCGGAGACAGCGCTGGCGAGGACGGCCGGGGGCTTTCCAGCTGCAAACACATCTGAACCATGGCGCGCAGCGCGGACGCATAGCTTCTGGTGGAAGGACTCTTGCGACGTGTCGAGGGAGGTCTCCCTGATTGATTATGGGGGCACATATAGGCGACCCGCTGAGAGCGTGTGCGAGGGTCACGGCACGTTACGGAGATAGGGAAGCCGCGTCGGGTGCGACTTGCAGCGTTGCAGGAAGACATTCTTCGCGCACGTCAGACGCCGCGTCAGCACTGTACATGGCGGGAGGATATCAGACTCACATCGAGAATATATCGGGCGAACACTCGACTGGTTGGTGCGAATACGAGTGATTTACGGGCAGATGCACCGCGAGAGGATACAGATAGCGTTCATTGTGAAGCGCGTGAACTGCACGCCATCATTGAATGACTAGAGGATTCTGGAGCAGAACAAGTACGCGCAGGGTGAAAGTATGGATAGAGACATACCGAGGGAGACTGGCTTCGAACGTTCCCCGATCGAGCATCACATGCGGGACACATTTTTTGCATACAAATGCCGTTTCTCGCTGGGTAAAGGATGTGTGGGATGGAGGCGTGTGGATATCCAAGGTCAGCATGGAGTAGAGTGAGCGCCGCACATGTCGTCAGAGAAAGTAGACGAGCAGGAGAGCTTCAGAGACAAGTAGCGAGGTAGATCGTGCAAGGACAAGAGGGGCTGGTATACTGTCCAAGGAGAAAAAGTTGTTTTCGGCGTGGAAGGACAAACAAGACAAGACGCGAACACCGAGCCTGAGAGCGCAGGCGCCCGCGCCCGATGCGGTCACCTGACACGCGCCACGCAAACGAAGGCGAACGCGTGTGGGCGTCTGTTGCTGTCTCTCTCCTCTCTCTGTCGTCGCCGCCTGGTCGCCGTCTCTGCTCGACTGCTCTAAGGATGTCGAAAGTGCTCCGCGTGCCCAAGCTAGACCTCGCCGCCGTCCTCGCTCAGCAGAACCCAGCGATCGATCTCCGTCTTGACGCGTACGAGGCCTCCACCCGCAACTTCCTCGCTGCCGTCTCCAACTACACCCAGCGCGCCGTCGCCGAGATCCAGAACCGCAAGGATGCCTACGCCGCGGAGAAGAAGCGCCTAGCGGAGAAGGCGCTGCAGATCGAGGCCGAGACGAATCAGTGCAAGCTCAAGGAGATCGAGCTCATCAAAGGTCCGTCCTCCCCTGCTCTCTCTACTGACCGTGCGCTGAATAGGGTGCAGTGCTGGATAAGGAGCAGGAGGAGAGGAAGGAGGCAGAGGCGAGCGTCGCGGCATTCCGGAGGCAACTCAACTCGGTCAAGGACAAGTGCGCGAGCCTCGACGTCGAGATTGAGCAGCACCGCGTCGTCGCCGCCAACCTCCTCCGCGAGCGCAAGCGCGAGCAGCATATCCTCGGTGCGCATGCTGCACGCGCCCATCCCGAGGTCGCGGCGTGCGAGGCGGCGCTCAAGTGCGTGGTGGAGGGTATTGGCCAGGACAAGATCCTCGTCCGCTTCACGCACATCGACCCCGCGGACCACGACCGCGAGTTCAGCTTCGTCATCGACGTCTCGAGCCGTACATATAAAGGTATGTCCCACTACTTTATCATCATCTTTTTCGTCCCGCTCAGTCGCCGTAGTGCCGACGACGACGCCGTTCCTCCCCACCCTGCCTATCCTCCTCGACGAACTCAACGAGTCGCGCGACATCTACGCCTTTATCCGACACGTCCGCGCCGCCTTCCGCGAGCTCGTCGCTGGCCGGTGATCCTGGCTTCTCTTCTGGTTCCTCATGGACGTCTCCTTGCGCTTGTTGTATTATATACCACTCTGGACCCAGCTTGTGCCATTATCACGACCACGCCTCTTTTGCTCTGCCTAAAACCCCTGTGCACGAAACCGTTCTACACGCACGTCCCGGATGTCTAGCTTCGGCCCGGTACTCTGTCCACGACCATGGGCGAGGGGCAATGTGCGGAGCAGGAACGATGTCCCATCGAGTATATTTGACTCCGTCTGCTTCTTCATCCTCCCTGTGCCCGCTGAATTTTGCGTTCTGGTGTATGCGGCGCCTCTAGGGTGGTCTCTTGCACGCGCTCGGCCCCTTCTGCTCGATCGATTTTCGCGACATGACCGCTTGCGGCGCAGCAGCCACCTGCACTAGCACCACGAAGTGCATGCACATGGAACAGAGGTGCATTGTCGAACTATCGTCTTCTGGGCACGCGAGCTGAACGAGCACTCGCTCGGGGATCCTGCCGGTGAGTTTACTTGGTACTCTCCCGCCGTGCTGGTAACTGACGCCGCCCCGTGTGCGAACGGACGCTTCGTGCACGGCTACAAGTGTTCTCGAAACTCGCCCAATGCCCTGCGCGCCGTTCGCATCCATATCTACATTCCTCCGCGAGCCACCGAGCCGACCCACGGCCGGTCCAAGTGCCGAAAGCACTCCCCTCGGCGTCTCGCGCCCTGAGCCCGAAAGCACAAGCCGCCTCCCAAGGTCAGTATCAGTGGGAGTGCGTGGCGCGAGCCCGTTCGCGCAGGCGACGTTTTGACCAGGATGGCTGACAAGGGCGAGGACGTGCGCGACGCGGACGAGGGCCGGGTTTGGATGTGGGTGAGAGGTGAGTCGGGTTGAGAGGCTGTGCACGGGGACGAGAAAGTAAGCGGCGAGTCCGCTTGTTCTGCGCGAAGTGCGGGTAGTGCGCGGCCCGTGTGATGTAAGTGCAGACGTACCTTGGGAGTGCCAGGTGCGCCAGCAGAAGGGGCACTGAATTGCTTGCTGGCGTGCGCAGGGCCGGTTCGTATGGCGGAGTCAGATGTGCTTCGCACGTACGACGAGCTGACATGAACCGGCGTACGCGTCTAGGGTTCTCCACGGCAGTCCTCGCGGGCCTCGCTGCCGTCTCCGAACAAGATCATGGGCTTGCCTCTACTCGGCTCGAACTCGAGATGTGGTGAGTGAGACTTTAGCGCGGTTTCGAGGGTTGATGTGCTGTGGGATGCACGCGGTGACAGGCGAATTTGTGGCGCGCATAGGTAACCTCTGTGGAGGGCTTGAGACGAGACGCAACAGTAATCGCGCTCTACGAAGGTCGAGTGCACCTGCCAAAGCGGTGTTGGTAGGAGAATATTGTGGAGTCGCGCGTTGACGTTGCTCTTGCAGATGCATCACGACTCGGGGCTTGTCTATCGGGTTGTTGAGCGTGATCGCGCTAGGATTTCCACTCGCACAGGGGCACGCCGCGTTTGTTCTCGCCTTCGCCGTGGGCCGTTCTGCGTGAGCAGCTCGTCGGCGTGCGGGAGCTGGACCGCGTTGCTCCCCGGGGGTACGCGCAGGCTGTGTATCGCCGAGCCGTATGTGTCTCGCGGTATTCTGGAGTACATGCCTAGGTTCCCTGGCAGCCATCCTCAGGGACGTCGGCGCCTCCGCACGGACTCTGCTCTCGCCTGCAGCGTGTACGACTCGGCCAGAAGACATGGTTAGTGAAGTCTTCGACGGATGCTGCCATAGGTAAGTCCACAGCGCGCATATAGTGGTCGTTGAGGTTGTCTGATGGCTCGCGACGGCTGCTAGACGTCCTAGGAATCACCCGTAAAGATACACGCTGCACATTCAAGTCAGGTTCGGCGGGGGTACGCGTCGCGGTTCCCTATTGTCGTGCCAGCTGACGTCGGCGTAATCGCCCTCCGGCAGGCGTCGGTCTCCGTTTAGGTGTGAGGGGCCTCCTCGAGCCGCTCAGTGCACTTGTGCGAGTTCGGGATTTGGATTTGGTGAGTGAGGTTCTCGGCGTAGTTTCGAACAGTTATGTTGTTGCGTAGTATAGGATGCGGAGGCTCGAGGGTTGCGACTTGGTATGTGGCATCTGTTGGGAAGCGGTGGCGGAGCGCCACAACATTTCCTGTCGTGCCGTGAAAGCCGTCGGGAGAGGGATGGTGGTAGGAGTGCTCGATTGTGGACGGTGCCGAGATATGTCGTGAGGACGCTGCCCACTGGCGTACGCGGGGGAGGTCCGTGTTGCAGAGCCGTGAGCTGATGTTTATTCCCATAGGTTTGAGCCCACCCAGGGAGCTTTCAGACCTCGCCGTGGAGGCTCAATAAGACTGCGCTGCATTCTTGAGGTGTTATTCACCGCGAGATCGCATCGTGTAGCTCTCCTCCCAGAAGGACGTCTTGAACAGGGAGAGGCGTCGTGAGAAGGTGCGCCGCGCGTTTTTGTGGTGGAGCTGTGCGGCCGCCCGTTTTGGCAGGATCCGGCTTCAGGTGACGTCCCTCACGTACTCCCATGACAGCACAATGCTTGCGACCGGCTCGAGCGACCCCTCCAGTGCCATCTGGGACACGTCCAACCAGACCATCATCCACAAATGGGACGCGCACACCGAGGTCGTCTGGGCGCTCGATTTCTCCCCCAACGACAAGCGGCTTGCGTCTGCCAGCGCAGACGGCAACGTCATGATGTAGTCTGTTGAGGCAGGGGATTGCCTCAACGATGACCGGGTACGAGGGGACAATCCACGCCATGGCGTGGTCCGCGGACGGGAAGCACATCGCGTCCGGCTCGAACGACATAACTATACGCTTGTGGGACGCGGACACGTACAGGCAGAAGACGGTGTTCGAGGGCCATGAGGCGATGGTTACCTTCGTGTGCTTTTCGCACAACAGCCGTTGGCTCGCGTCGGGCGCGGCGGACTACTGCGCGCGCCTGTGGGATATCGAGGCGGGCACGCCGCACGCGGTGCTGCGCGGTCACAAGGGCATGCTATGGCACGCGGACTTCGACGCGGACGACAACTGGCTGGTGACGTGCTCGGATGACGCGAGCGCGTGCGTGTGGAGCGTCGAGACGGGCAAGCTGCTCGTCAATATCCACGAGCACCGGGGCCCTGTGTGGAACTTCGGCTTGCATCAAAGACGCCCGCTCGAATTTCGCGCAGCTCCGGAATGTCGCTCACGAATTCCAGGCGGACGTCGCATATAATCTGTGTATCTTTTATTCACACACTTGCTTGCTCTGGTCGTTCATTATATACGTCGCGAAAAGGCCTATGGCATTGGGGGAGCTTCCAGAAACTCGTGCTATACAGACATCGTGCCCACAAACATGTCAATCCGAGTCATATCAATCTTCCTCCACGGGGGCGACCGCGGGGCCAGGAAGCCACTCGTGGGCCAATCGAATCCGGACAGTGTCATCTGAACCTCCGGATGTAAGCGTAGAGCCGTCCGGGCTGAACATGACCACATTGACCTCACACTGGTGGTCGGTGAACATCCTCAGAAGTGCGCCATCCGAAACGCGCCACAAGCGGACGGTGTTGTCGGATGACCCAGAAGCGATGTACTCCTGGTCGGGTGAGAAGCATATGGAATGGATTGGTTTCTTATGTCCTTCAAACGTGACTTGGCACTGGCCAGTCAACGAGTCGTGCAGCCTCATCATCCCATCGGGATACAAAACGGTGAGGACGCGCGTTCCGTCGTTGCTGAACGCGACGTACAGCGCCGAATTCCTTGGTTCCTCAGGAAAACGGACGAGGATCTTGCCAGACTTGACGATGTTGCCCGCTTCGACACTCTTGCCTTCCTCGACGCATTCGGCTCTGTCGACGCTCTTGTCGTTCTCCCCTCCCTCTATGTTCCACACGAGTACACTGTGGTCGGATGAGCACGTCACGAGGCGCCGGTCATCCGCGTCGAAGTCCGCGTGATGCATGACATGCTCCGAGTTGGGCGCGATTATGTCTTCGGGTCCGCGCAGGACCGCGTAGGGTGCGCCCTGCGCGACGTCCCAGATGCGCGCGCAGTTGTCCATACCGCATGATACGAGCCATAGGCTGTCATGCGAGAAGCCTACAAAGAAGACCCCATCGTGCTCGAATATGCGCTTCTTCTCAAATGTATCCGCGTCCCAGAGGTGCACCGTATTCTGTATTATGAAGGCGCCCGACGCGATCCACCTCCCGTCTGCCGACCACGCTAAGAGCAGCTTGATAGCGTGATTCTTAAGGAGACTCGGCTCGTGCTGGTCCATTGTTCCGAGGCGTTCTCCCGTCTGGACTGACCAGACAATGACTTTGCCACCCGGGCAGGCCGACGCAAGACGCTGGTCGTCGGGGGAGAAGGCGAGCGCGCATACTTCGTAGACGTGGGCTTCCAATTTGTGGAGTATAGTTTTATTCGACGCGTCCCATAGGATGATGGCAGCGTCGCACGCGCCGGTTGCAAGCAGCTTGCTGTTGTGCGAGTACGCAAGCGCCACGACTGAGCCTTTATGGCCTATGGTACGAGCGTCGCGAGGAGAGGGGGCTAGTAGACCGCTTGCTGCTGAAGACCGGGCTACGCAGAGTGTTAGTACTACGCACATCCGGAGGCCCTTCCTGAGGTTCAATGCACTTACACTCACAATCATTGCGTCTCGAAAACGGAGGGACTGGCGAGGAGGGTGGTGTCGGAGCAGTGTGACGGAGGATGGGTAAGTTCGAGTTTGGCGAGCTCATGGCGAGAGTTGGAACGATATGTTAGGAGACGGTGGGTTCTACGTCTCGAAGGGCGCTGAGTGGTGCGGGAGACGACGTATGCTAGGAGGATCTCCTGCGCCGGGTCTCGTTATAAGCCTGGAACCAAGCCCCATATAGGTCATATGGGTATTATCAGCCTAAGTGAATGATTTGAGCGACTCAGTACTAAACCACACAATACCTAACCCCCGTCCTAGTGACGGTATTACGCGTATTCAGCACGTCAACGCTATGATGAGCGGAGAAGTATAAGAATAAAGATGCTGGATAGCACAGGCTCGAACAAAAGACAAAACATATGCTCCGAAGTGTGGGATACGGTCGCAGGCGACAGTGAATACCTTCTAGAGAGTACTAGGAAGCTGAAAATTTATTCATCAGCAGCGCGGTCGGACACCGTTGGGACAAAAAAAATCCACACAAACTTACGAAGAGTTAGACATATTATCCTAGTACATGCTAACAAAAAGGGCGGCGTTCCGGAGCAAGTTGTTGGTCGTGTCGCGCATGACATGGCTTCGGACGCCTCGGTGCGCCGGCAGGTGTTGTAGGGAATGACTTGTGGCGTCGCACCGTCGATAGCATTGATGGATCACGGCGTAAACGCAGATATGCTTGATTTCATACGGTGCCCAATTTGACGGTGTTTCGGGGCGTGTATCATCGCAATGATGGCGCCGGGTGACTCGACAGTGGCAGTAGCACTCGATAATGCGGCTACGAGAATACGAAGAATGGTTGCCGCTCGCCCTGCGCAAGAGTATACAACTGTTTTTCATCGAGAAGGTCTCCGAGCGCGACTAAAAGAAGATCGTAGCGAGGATACCCAAAGCTGTAAGCAGTGGCGAGAAAGCAGGACTGCAGTCGTTGAATGGCGGCGTTGTTTGCGATTGTTAGGATCCAAAGCCCCCGCCTTCCGTTTTTGGAATCGTGCAACGCGTCTGCTTATGTAAGCGCGGTCGATGAACGACAGATGTGGGCGCTAAATGTCTTTGACCTGCCTCATCGTCTGCGCCGACCCCTCCGTCCTTTTTTGTTTTCAGCGTTCTGTGTTCTGCCACGACCGGCCTCGGATGGAGTCCCTCAACCTGAACAACCTCGCCAGCTCTCTCCCAGCGTCCAGCTATGCCAAGGCGGAGAACGAGCTTACGAACAACTTTCGAGGTCCGTGCACATCTCTCTCTCATCTCCCGCCTCGTCTCAGTCGGTGGCGACCGATCCACCACCGCACCCCGTAACACGTCCCTCCACTTGATGGCCACGTTGTGTGGTCTCAACGCCGTGCGAGGACGAGGACGGGAGATATCTACCGCAGAACCGCTCGCTCACTCACTTTGTCCGTCGCCGCAGCCGCCGCCCTCAGCCTTACCACCCTCTTCCGCTCATCGAAGACTGCCTCCAAGCGCGCGTACAACGCCGGATACGCAGCGGCATGCCAAGATCTCCTCAACATGATTCAGCAGGGCGTCTCCACGGACGCAGACCCGAGCCGCGAAGTCACCATCGGCAGGATCATGGACTACATCGAAGCCCGACTCGAGGCCATCAAGACCCGCGAGGAGGAGGAGGACGAGGAGGAGGAACGGTCGTCTAAGGCAGGCCCCAGCACGTCGAAGCCGAAGCCCCCTAGTCCCCCGCTGGCCCCGGCGCGGGCTCGCGAGACGGTGCGTCCCACGCATACATCGCCGTCTTATCATTGCTGACTTCTAGTGCGTACTCAGGCCGTCGTAGCGCCGCCGACGCCGTACACCCCATCCACGATGGATACGTCTCGCACGTACGCCGCACCCGCGCTATCTTCTCCGACGCCCGCCGCAGCGCCCCTACGCCCCGTATCAGCGGCCATCCAGCCCCTCCCGCGCGCCTCCAAGGCCCGCTTCATACCCTCCGTCAATGCTAAGGACTTGTCGTCCGTCCCGCTCCCCGCTCCCGCCGCCCTGCCCTTCGCATTCGAGCCTCCAGTGGTCACGGACGTCACCGTCCCTTCCATGGGTGCGCTCTCCGACTCCACCGCCCCTTCGCTCAACGCTACGTTGAAGCGCCGGCGAGAGACGACTGCTATGGACGCGCCGCCGGTGCCCGGATCGGGCGCGGAAATGATCACTGGTGCGGTGGGCGGTTCGGGCACGAGCCGGCGGCGCACACGCAGCTGGCGCAACTCCGACCAACACGGCGTGCACCAACATCAACATCAGCAACATCAACAGCCGTCGGATGAGACGATGGATGTAGAAGAGGAAGGCCCACAGCGGAAGCGCGTCGCGCGGCGGTGAGATTCGGTGACGCAGGTGTGGCGGACCGCGTTCTTTTTAGTCTCCGTTTTAGTATGCATTCGCCCTTCTTCACATACGACGCTGGCGGGACGGTGGGTTCGCGGCGGTCGCGTTTACATGAGCACATGATGATTGTATCCTATAGCCATATGATGTTTGTTGCGTAACCTTATGTTCGGTCGTGGCTGCAATTGTATAACATGTTCATTGGCTTCTTTACGAGTGCGCGGAGGCCGTGCGGAATGGTTCGGGCGGCGGATTCGATGGGTTAACATTCGCGAGGGTTACAGATGTTCAAACTATAGGTGAGTGGTAAACGTTTTCATAGCAGGGACTCGAGCTCACCTTCGAAGATGCTTAGGCCGCGGCTCTCTGCGGGGCCACTCCCGCAGGCTCAGACTCACATCCTACGGCTGCGCACCAATATGTGTTTGTCCCCCGCGTTACCTAGCGGCAAGTCCTCCGGATTACCTACCCCCGCAACGGTCCTCGCCGCCACCACCACCTCCCCGAGCTATGTACGTCCGTCCCTAACCCTTCCCCGGTCCCCTTCCTCGCGCACTCAATGGAGACGCTCCGCGTCCTGCGCGCGGCCAACGCGATGTTCACCGCGGTCATGGACATTCTGCGCTACCCTGCGGTACGCGAGCCCCTCGTCCGTCTGATTGGCGTCCCGATCGCGACCGTGCTCGTGCACGCATCCCTCGGCGTGCAGAAAATGTATGTGTATACTGTTTACGACGGCTGTGTGTGGTCCAGCGCGGCTCCCCTGACCGGCATCCGTGCGACGCGTGAGGCGAACCGTACGTCTCAGACGTGCAGTTCGTTCTCCCCCATGTTGCGCCAGGCCAGGCTGTCATAGTGATTAATCCACTATCTCTGGTTAGAGACCGAACGGGATCCATCCACATCTCTAGTCAGAGACTGGACAGCGGATGGATCCAGAGCCCATCTCTGGATCCATCCAGAGACGTCTAAGGTTTTAGCTCCAGCTCTGCGCTTCCAGCACGTGCTTACTGTCGGCCTTCCCTTTTAGGTTTCCCTTCCGTTTGTCAGGTCTTCCCGTTTGGGTTTTCCTTCATGCGCTCCTTGCACCCACCGTTGCACCTTCCCGTTTGGGTTTCCCTTCCTCGCGCCGCGCTATATTCCCCGCGCCTACTGCCATACCTGCCCCTTTGGGTTTCTACTCCTTAGCCCGCGCCTACCGCCACGTTTGCCTCCTGATCCCGCGCCTGCTGCCACGCCTGCCCCTTTGGGTTTCTACTCCTCCGCTCGCGCCTACCGCCACGCCTGCCCTTTTGAGTTTCCTCCTCCGCCCGCGCCTACCGCCACGCCCCGCGCCTGCCACCACGCGGCACGCCTGCCCTTTTGGGTTGCCCCGCGCCTTCATACGCTCCCCGCGCCGCGCACCCGCCTTCCGCCACGTTTCCTACCGCGTCTACCGGAACCGCCTGCGTCCCGCGCCTACTAGTACTGCCCGCTCTCCCCGCGCCTCCACACGCTCCCCGCGCTGCGTACCCGTGTACCTCCCGCCACGTTTCCACCGCGCCTCGCGCCGCGCCTACTGCCTACCGCCTACCGCCTCCCCTTCCCCATTGGGTCTCCCCTCCTGGCCGCGCAGTCGCTCTACTAACCTTACACCACTTACCGCTACACCTGTCCTCTTCATAGCCCTGCCCGTAGTTCCTAGCAGGCTGCTAGTTGCAGATCAGTGGGCGGTCTTCATGTACTTACTTGCAAGATGTACCGAGTCCCGGGATATATGCAATAAATATAAAATCAACCATATACAGGCCCAAAAATAAAGTCCGCAAGGGTTAGTGCTAGCCATTAAGTGCCAGGGCAAGTGAAGCGCCCGTTTACGCGAGCTTAGGCGCCGGTCAGCACAGCATTTCCGCA
>MNAD01000219.1:0-36345 GCA_001895945.1 Trametes pubescens | reverse complement strand
GGCGAAAGACATACCTTCTCGGCCAAGCCAGCATCCTCGATGATCTTGAATACCTCGCGCGCAATGTTTTCTCCACTATGTGAGAGGGGAAAGGACCGAAACGCGAGTAAAACCGCCTTGCCAGAGAGGAGAGCAAGTGTCTCAGATTTGCTGAGATCAAGTGCGGTCTCCTCCGCGAAGTGCGCAGTCAGCGCCATATATGACATACGATCCTGGTCTTCCCAGAGGTCGAGGGTGAAGGAAATGCGTCCGGGTGCACTCTAGAAAGTACTCTCATTGAACTGAGGCCTTGGAATCACTGGAGAAACACGCACCTGTAGCTGCTTGATAAGCTCCTGGTAGACATCACGGAAGCGCAGTAAGATCTGCTCCGTGAGATAGGTACGGTGAGGGATGTCATCGTCATCGAGCTCTGTGTTGAGGAGGATGAGGTCGTGGAACTCTTGATGTTCTATTATGTTTATAGCCTGGAACAATCAGTCTCCACATACCCAAAAATGAGAAGAGGGGTTTTGGTACACTCACCAGGTTGCAGGTGACAACAAGTTTGAGCAGCCGTTCCAGAAAGCCCTCCTTCGTGAACTCAGGATGCTCTGTAGATGTCCCTGAGTCGTCATCTCCACGAGGGCTCCATCCCATTTGTGTGCAAATCCCAGCGTAGAGATCCCCGTGTTTCTTCCGCAGATGACAGCGGATATTACTCACGACACCGTCACCATTCTTCCATGTCTGCCATTTTTTACTATAGAACATGTCAGCATTCTAGCGCCGCACGGGGAGATAGCCGGTGATACATACGTGCATATCTTGCAGCCAACGTGTGGGGTAGGAGGCTTCCGTGTGAGTGTTGGCTCCTTGGTCGTGTCGGGCATCACTGCTGGCTCGTCGTCGGTGTCGAGTGCACGAACAAAAAACCAGGCATCCTTGGCAGGACTCTCCGCATTGGATCGGCGGCTAAGAGCGCGGTGTACTGACTGGTACGCGCTGATCACCGTGCTTGCCAGCTCGCCAACGCGAGCCGGTGGGGCCGCTTGTTGTGCCTCAAGACCAGCAGTCTGAGTGGTGTCGAGAGGAGTCGAAGGAGGCGGAGGTGCAGCTGCAGTCGTCACAGACGGAGACGCAGATGACAGATCGGGAGGTGCGCCTGTTGCTGAACCAGTGGCCACAGAGGGAGGACGTGATACACAAACGGGAGACGCCGCAGCGATAGAGCTGCTGCCTCCCACCTGGTAGAGTGATGGCGAGGCGACGGAGGACGTGGACGACGTAGGAGGGGGAAGAGGGACGGGGAACGCGAACGGCGTGACCTGCCGTGCCTCACTCAGTGAACAGGTGGCAGAATATGGTGTCGATGGCATCCCAGAGGAGGAGGCTTCGGGCTGATCCGTGGGCGGGATGTTCCATACACCGCTAGATGGGGGACCAGAGGGAGCACCTATGGAAGATGGACGTGAAGACGAGAACGGCAGGGGGAGCGGACCGGGCGGAGACAGAGCAGACGTTGGGCAAGCAGGGGGGATTCCTGAGGGCTCAGAGGGCGGACTCGGACGCGGCACACCAATTGTACCCAATGCCGGAGTACTAGGGCCTACTCCAACCTGGACGGCTGTCCCAACGGTGGCGGCTGTCGCCGGTGTCTTCTTTCGACGGGTGTTGCGAGATGAAGTGGTCTTCTGAGCGCCTTGGCGGGCTTGCTTCTGCTGCGGTCGTCCGACAGCGTCTGCATCTGGCTGTGCACGCTTTCTCGTGTTGGGCGGTCCCTGTGCTGCAGGAGTCGGCGGTATGGCGATTTCTTGTGGGTGCACTGGCTGTTCCCCGGGCGATTGGGAGTTGACAACTTGCGAGGTCGCGTCTTGAAGGACAGGCATGGGCCATTGTGGCATGCGCGCAGGCGAGTCTGCACTAAACATGAAGTTAGCCTGCGCAGATTGAGCGGCACATCCGCAAACGCCCGAGGGCGAGCCGCATGTACGACAGATCACTGTCGTCGAGAAGCTGCCTGAGAGCATGTCAGCGGGGAGGGAGAGCACGCAGTCGTCGATAATGGCAAAAATGCGCTTTTATTACTGAGGCGATCCCGCACACAGGGCGCACCGTATGACGTTCGCGCCCCAATGGCGGCCGACGTGATCGCAAGACTTCATGAGAGTGAGACATACTAAGGCCCGAAGGGCGCATCGGTGTGGCCCCTGGTGAGGTTGCTCGCGATACGATGCATGTCGTGCAGGAGCCGCCGCGCGCCCTGGAAGCGCTTTCCGCTTTTGGATGGATTACGTGATCAGTCGGGACCAACCCAACTCGTCACGCTGACATCATAACTCGGCGAGTCGAGTTCGTCGAGTTCCCCCAACTCAGGTACCGAGTCGAGTCAGCCGCAGAGTTCGACTCGACTCTGCGGCAACACTACGAACCATGAACCGTTCACGGTCTTGAATATCTCTGTACCCTACACCGAGAAATAACCACGCATCGGAATCAGCAAGTCATGGCGCCCTCGTAAGCATCTTATTTATGATGAGATGGACAACCCTCAGAGCTGTATCATCCCTATAGCCTGGAGCGTCTCAACGACGACGTTCTCATGCAAATATACGAGCTACTCCGCCCTGAGCATGGCTTGCGCTCGATATCCCTCTCCTGCAAATCACTCCGGGCGTCATGCATGCCCGTCCTATTCCGAGCTGCGTGGTGTAGGCCGCATTTCCTCACATGGGACCGGTTCATCGCGCGTCCTGCCTGGCCTTATGTGCAGTACGTCGAAATAATCAATGCACATGCGCACATACTGACCTCCTTCAGCTGTTTGTCTATCAGCGGCCATTGGCAGTACATCGATCCCGCCCGTGTCGACCCAGATAACGCCCTCATCCCCCTTGCGGATGCATTCTCGCAGCTTCCCAGTGTCTCCCAGGTAACGTTCCGAAACACGCATGGTCTAGGAATTCCCCGAACCGTTTTGGCCATCGTCTTATCCATACCTGGACTACGCACCCTGGAAGTTCGTGGCGGGCTACATCATCATGAGAGCGAGCGGTCGTCGCCCACTGCACTCACTTTTCCGGTGGCCCCACTTACATGCTACCGACAACTCCACGATGACTATCGTCAGCAACCGCGCCGTTCCTCAGGCGACATGGATCTGCTCCGTTACTTTGCGAGTCAAATTCAGCTACAGCAGTCTCTTGAGACTCTCATTATCCTGAGCGAAGACGCCCCCCTTGACGAGCTTGCAGCCCATGATTGGCCGCGCCTCAAGCTAGTCTCCCTCCGCGGAGAGCGGCAACCGGCAGCTACGCCGCTCATCTCCGTTTTCGAGCGGATGCCCGCGCTTCAGGAGCTCAATCTTGAAATCGCTTGCACTCCTGCGATGGGTCGGACTCTCTTCTGCCCGTCTGACTGGACGGGTCCCTGCCCTTGGCCAAAGATAAGAAGTCTAGTCGTGTCCCATCCGCACCCAAGGGATCCCTTGTACGCGCTTCTCCCCCACACCCTCCGACGTCTAGTACTCCGATGCTGGCCCCGTCGTTACATTTCTCTGCTATGGCACGAGCGTCCGTATGTCACGGACTTGGGGTGGTATACGCCCATCCTGTCCTCTTCAGAAATGCTCCAGATACTCACTCGATGTCCTTCACCCCATCTGGAGGAACTCGAGCTCGAGTTTGAAGAAGACGAACATGATCTGGAGCTATTCACACTTATCCCCCTCGCTTTCCCCAATCTTGTTACGTTGACTGTTTTCCGTTATCGACAATCAGGCAAGGTGACGGTACCAGTTGTGAGTATCCCTACCCAAGTTCCACATCTACGTCGTGCTGATCGAGAAATCTGTAGCGGGAGATAGGGAACGCGCTATCGCCTCTCAGTAACTTGCGCGCTCTATATCTCCATTTGGACTTCAAAGACGCGCCACATCCGTACGCTATGTACAATGAAAACGGCAAAGAGGAGTTCGGGCAGCTTCGAGGGACATTACAAAACACGGCGGATATCCTCGCACAGGAACTCGGGAGCTCGGTCGATGCCGTGTGTCTTCTACAACGACAAATGAGCAGGAATGTCTGGCTACCTTTCCTCATCGCACGCACGGACGACGCTGTATATGCTCGTTCTGAGCAGGGTCACGCTGGCGAGCTGGGTGTTAGGTGAGTTGCTCACGTACTGCTCAAGTAGACTGCTGACGATGATGTCGCAGAGCGGAGGATGAGCCTGGTCCGCCATACTTCACTCGTTTCCACGGCTGTTATTATGTTGATAGCGATCGATAGGCCTTCGAAACACTTCCTTATTGTTGTTGTTTCCACGGTACTTGAACGCTATGGGAACATGTGGACCCCGTGTCTTGCATGGCGGTGGAATTGATAGCTGATAACTGAGCTGTTCGGTAATGCTCCCGACTTCCATTGTTACCACCTACATCGCTTCCCGCACGGGAGTTGGATGGCATGCTGTTTGTCGGTCTGCTGACGACAGATCGCGCACACGGAATGCTCGTGGATATGCTGCTATCTTCAGCTCCAGCTTCGGACATTCTAAAGAACCAAGTTTTCAAGCTTCCCATTCTCATGTCCAGCTTTGCAATTATTCGGTCAAGCCAGATTGCGTTTGATAGGAAAATCATCGGGCTGTAACCATGTGCGCGCTTTTTTGTCTTGCCCTTGAACTTGCTGACGGCGTGTTGCTACATTAAACTTTCGGATCTGAGCGAAAGTCGGCTCGCCCTGCGTTTATAAACGCGGAGGTGCGATGGGGAACTGCTCGCCAGACTTCTCCATAGCAGCGCAATGGCGTCGAACTCGACCGGCCACCTCTACATTCTTCTCACCACCCCGGAGACCGGTTCGGCCGCAGAGCGGGTACGTGACTCACTGCAATACCGGTGATTACGTGGCTCGTTATCCTGACGTCCTAAACCACGACCCAGCGCGCCTGGGACTTGTGGAGGTATGGTTCGCCGATACTCGATGAAGAAGGGGGTCAGGTATCGGCGAAGTCCGACGATGCTCCTGCATTGGCGGCTGACGTCGAAACATCACCAACGAGCCCAACCAGGACCCTGGTGGATCCTACAGTGAGTTTCTCCGAGTCATCGTGCAGTGCTGGGCCTCGAAGTTGAATGCTCGCTGCTCTAGGAACCCCCTCCTAAGTGGCACTCGGAGAGAGACCGCGGGGCAACCGCAGGACCTCTAAGCGGCGAAATTGTGCAGTCTTACATCCGAGCAGGAGGTTCAGAAATCCTCCGGGGCGATTCATCCGGGCAGTATGCCATGCTTGAAACCACTCCGGTGGCTCTCTACTCCAAGCCGCGGAAAGGAGTGTCGTTTCAGGGCTATACGATGACACTTGTATGTTTTCCGCTTATAGCTTTCATCCACCTACAACGCATCTGACATGTTGTCGAAGAGTATTGAACAGGATGTGCCACCGACCGCGCGAGGTGACCTTGGCCAGAGGCCGAAACCGAGCACGTTCAACGTATTGATTGATACAGGTACCCGCCACTCGAACCTCGTCTGTTTTAGCTTATTCATTAAAGTGTGTCATGGACAGCTAGCAACTTAACGTGAGCTTTCATAAAGCCCTCAACAGTAGTCCGCGTCTCGTGTGCTAAATGGTTCCTTAGATGGCTGCTCGGGCGAGGCTATCGCGAGTTGCCGATCTCCGAGTTACCGATGCTACCGCAGTCGGCACCAGCTTCGCAGCCGACACAGACGTCGCAGCCGGAGGGCGAGAACCTCCCTGGTCCAGTAGCCTCCACGACAGCCCAGCCACAGGTTTTTTCTCAGTGGCCGGAGAATGATAATAGGGACCTCGCATGGGGACTCATCAAGCCATCGCACGTCACGCTAATCGCTACCGGCAGTGAGTATGATGCAGCCGGCACGATCAAGTTAGCCCCAGGGGGTCAACGATACACGCAGCAGTACGGCGATCGCAACTCACGAGCCGGTATGTTCTTGTATTGAGTATGAAGATTGACCCGCATTGAATATCCCACTTGCAGAGCTCACTCTATCTCACAAAGAAGAGAGGGTGAGACTCGGTCGATGCTGTGACTGGACTTCTACCAGAAGTGCATTCACGAACCTCTACTTTCACTTTCGCTTTGCGGCAGCTATGGCAGTCAGCTATTCTTTGGATAGAAATCCGGTGGACGGGATACTTTCGCTCGGACTCTACAAGGATTTCACTTGGAATTGTTCCGCAAAGCAAGATACTGATGCAGTCGCGCTATAGGCACCAGTCTGGTTTCGAAGGTGATATACCGGTGCGCAATTTCCTGCTGATAGCCGCTGCGATGCTAAGATTTCGAGCGTTTGCCAGAGTTTCCTCAGTACAATCAAGAAGTACGTCACCAGGCCTTCTGATCCTGTACGTTATGCTGTTGCATTTCCTTGGCTCCGTCTCCCCAAAACTGAATCAGATGATTCAGGCTCACGCAGATGAAGGGGGTCTCATCGTGTATCTGGCGTTACGTCGGGGAGATCGGCGGTCGTATCTGTACGTTTCACAGTTCACAGTAATGTTAGCGATCATGCCAAATAGTACGCTGACATCGATGTATCAGGCGCGATAGCTGGATGGCGTTCGACACCTGGCCGGCGTTGAAAACGCCAAATTGGACGCCCCCGATCCTCGTTCTTCCTGCCTGGCCGTCTGCGCCGCCGGGCGACAATTCATACTGGTTTTGGGCGCTTTCCCTCGAGCACATGTCGATCGTCAAGCGCATTCGCTCGACTAAATATGAAGACATTCCTAACGGCACTCTTTATCCTACCGACCCCGCAGAGGATAGCGAAGTTATTGTCATAATTGACACAGGTGAGCATAGGCGCTGTCCGTCAAATCCTAACGCTTTTATTCTGATTGTTTTTCTATCATATCTCCAGGGTGCAGTGCATCGCTTGTCCCCGAGGCGGTACTGAAGCAAGCCAGGACGTCTCTTTTCCCATGCGCGGAGAACAGGCAGCTCCAAGAAGCCGCTGACAATGACTATGAGCTCTATTCGAACGGCGGTCAAGCTTGCTTCATCGTACCCGACGAGCAATACGAGAACCTCTACATCCGGTATCGCTTCAAAGGCCGTTCCGCTGGTAGCACTGTTGAAGTCTATGGCCCTGCCGACCCATTCCTGTGCGCTCGAAACCCCGAGGCATATGATCAGAAGTTCCGCGAAGGTCTACTCTTTCCCGATAGCAAGGCGTTGAACACGGTTCTCGGTAACCGCTGGGTTTTTGGCATGGTATGTGGCCCCTGTGTTCTCAAGTTTTGTGACTTATATTTCTTCAGAATTTCCTCCATTCCATGTTCGCGGCGCTACACATACCGGAGATGCCTAGTGGTGCTAAACCCTACGTGCGGTTCGCACCTCAGCGCCAAAGTAAAGAGAGTGTACTTGAGTACACTTTACCACCCTTCCCGGCGACCTAGCGAGTGAATCCTACACATTCCCCCGATACCAATACCCCTGTCCTTTCAAGCGGCTCAACCCGTCCTTAACGCCATCCCGCCCACGCATGTCACCCTCTGCCTTGTAGCGTTCCTGTGTGTACTATTAGGTTTATAACGAGTCTCTGTATATTAGTGTTATAGGCCTCGCGTGGTAGTCCTGTCATCTTGCCCTCGCAACTCCAGTGCGGCGACGCCCGCATTCCCCGAAGAATGTAGCAACTATCAACGTCGACAAAGTGACCCATTCGTCGAAAAACACCAAATTCCCTCGTCGAAAGTGTCGCTCACATGCTCGGGCTCCGGCATAAATCGCCTTCGCCGCTTCCAGGACATGATTTATAGTGGCGACTTCACACTCCCGGCCACTTGCGTGAGCTTCAAGACGATTGACATTCCCCGCCCTGTCTCGCTAGCCAGCGACAATTAGAACTGTCCTTGAAAGCTCTCGTCGTCTCAAGCGAAATCGTCCACTTTCACTTTTGAGGGGAGCCCCCCAAAGAGAACCCCCTGCTAGTTCCCGCGTTCGGCCGGGTGCCCTTTGAGGTCTGCCGTAGCACGAGCTTGTGTCGTCGAGTATGCTATTCAATACATTCTTCATTTCGTCCGTTTTGCGAGCACCGTAGCACCGGCGACGACTCGCCACGCATTGTCTCAGCCCTCCTTCACGACCTCCTCGACCGCCTCCGCGAAGATCGCGCAGCCCTTCGCGAGATCCGCCTGCGAGATGTTGAGCGCAGGGATGAACCGGATCACCTCGTACACGCTTGTCGTCAGGATCAGCAGGCCCTTCTCCACACACTTCTTCGCGACGCGGCTCGCGAGCTTCGCCGGTGCGCTCGCGTCCCGGAACGCGTCGTACGGGCCAGTACCCACGGGCGACGCGAACTCGACGGCGACCATGAGGCCTTGGCCGCGCACGTCGAGGATCACCGGCGCAACCTTGGGGTTCGCACGCAGCGCGTTCAGCGCGGCGAAGAGCTCCTTCGAGCTGGAGGGAGGGCGGTCAGTCGCGACGTGCTAGGCGGCCTGTTCAAAGAGAGACGTACCGCGCGTTGACGTTCTCGAGGATGTTTTCTTCCTTCATGACCTCGGCGGATGCGACCGCCGCAGCACACGCGACGGCGTTACCGGCATACGTCCCGCCCATAGAGCCGGGCTTCAGCTTGTCCGTGAGCCCTTTGCTGCTGATGACGCCGCTCAGGGGGAACCCGTTCGCGAGGCCCTGGGAAAGGCAGTGGTCATTAGTGACGCCATTTTGACGTAGGTACATGATGCCTCACCTTGGCCGTGATCATGATATCTGGCCGCACGCCAGAGTACTCGATCGCGTAGTGCTTGCCCGTACGACCGTACCCGCATTGCACCTCGTCGATGATGAGCATGATTCCGTGCTTGTCGCACACCTCGCGCAGGCCGCGGAGGAACGCGGGCGGTGTCGGGACGTAGCCTCCCTCGCCGAGGACGGTCTCGACGATGATTGCGGCGGTATCGGTGGGAGCGGTCGCCTGGGAAAGGAGAAGCGAGAGCTGGTGGAGGCACATCTCCGACAGCTTCTCGCTGGGCGTGTCTGCAGGTAGACCAAGCTGGTGCCAATACGGGAAGGGAAGAGTGAATACCCCGGGCTGGCATGGGCGTGGTTAGCGTTCACAACCTTCATGCGTATGGAGGGCTTCTAGACAAACCATGAGCGGGTTGGTGCCTTCGCTGTAGATGGTCTTGCTCTTCGTGACGGCCATCGCACCGTATGTCCGACCGTGGTATGCGCCCTGCATAGTGATGATGTTCTGCCGCCCGGTAAAGGTGCGAGCCATCTTGATGGACGCCTCGATCGCCTCGGAACCAGAGTTCCAGAAGAAGAACGAGTCAAGTGAAGGGTGCGGCATCATCGGCAGCAGCTTCTGGATGAGCTCAAGGTATGGGCCGTGGAACCCGATGCTGCACTATTCAATGGCGTAGCCGTCAGCAAGCTACAACAGCCCCGACGCTGGAGAGCCGCATACCTGCCCGTGTACAAGGCTCATACACTGATCAGCGGCCGCTTTGCTGATTTTCGGATGGCAGTGACCTTGTTGGTATGTTCAGCCCGACGTGTGCGTACAGAGTGATCTGAACACATACCGAAGTTCGTTACGCCAATACCGCAAGTGAAATCCAGCATCTCCCGTCCATCGCCTAGGGTCACGTACGATCCCTGACCCTTGGTGATGACCGCCTCGACGACGCGGCCTAGACCCTTCGTGACATGTTTTTGCCCGAACTCCACCAGCGAAGCGTGCGACTGCGTGGTCGAAGACATGTTGCGGGAACGATTGAGGGCATGGCTAGCCGGTGGCGCAGTACTTATACGGGGCGCGGCGCCTCGAACGCCTGTGGACGGGAATCGGGGGAGGAGTGCCGTCGAATAAGAACTCCGCGTGCTACATCGATATAATTTCTATCAGCCAAGGCCCAGTCGGAACCGGAATGTAAACGTTAACGGCTGAAGAGCATCGCCGGAGAAGATAATAACGTAGATGTTCAGGGCACCGATAACGGCAGGATCGCCGGGCGCAAGAGCGATACTCCGCCGACTTTTGTCTAGAACCCCGTTTTCGGTTGGTATCGGACATGGTGGCGTTACGGTCATTATGGGGCAAAGTCCACATCAGGGAGAGACAAACGACCCGCGTGTATCCCCTCCTGGGAAGGTTTACACAAAGGTCCGCTCTGTCCGTCTCAACTCAAAGATGAAAGGGTGACGCCTATCTGCCGGAGCGTCATTCCACGGGAAGATGGCGGATGATACCAGCCTCGTGTAGAAATGACAAGCACGACAGTGCGAAAGTAGAGCTTCAGAAGCAAGAACAATCCGCAGCAATGTATAGAGATCCTTGCGAATATCTCGACTTCGCTGATTCGCGCTCATGAAACACCCAGTGAAGCGCTAGAGCTGCGAACTCGCCTGGAACTTAGCCCACTGCGTGGTAAGCCTAGGACGCAGGGAGGCAGGAGACCTCCCAAAATGACGCGGGCCAGTGGTCTTGTGCTCTTAGCTCAGAACAGCCGAAGGGCGGCCCTTGAATTGGGCTTTTGTTCGGGCACATCGTTCGCAGACGTCCGGCGACTACGGAAGTCCATTCCCTGCCCTCAAGCCCGCTTGTCCCCATCGGCACCCACGAAGCTCGCAAGGCTCTTCTGTGCACCCTTCCACGAGTTTGAATAGTGCCAAAGTAGACTCAACTCACCTCGTAGATCCAGTAGTTTTTAGAGCGCTCTTGGAGCTCCCCGCAAGCACGGCCGAGGACGACTGAAGACGAGCACGGCCAGAAGATAGCATGATAGGAGGAGGAGAGACGGGTAGGGACGAGTCAGGAAGCGCAGGGCCCTGAAGTCATTACCCCGCACGCACGCGCCGAGACCCCGGGTCGTCTTTTCCGGGACACAAGCTCGTCCTTGCCTCTTCCCAGTCTTCATCGCGTCTCTTCCGCTCCCACCACGCCCCTTCGTCGCAGCCCCGGCTGTCTTCTGCATGTGCGACTATCGAGTGAGCTCCGGCGAGGACAACAGCTGACCTCGTCCGGTGACGGCGTCATGTACGGCTGCGTATGCGCAGGTTGCGCCCGTGTAAGCATACCGCGTCAGTCGTACTCGCCCCGAGCACATTCAACACGTGTGCGCGCAGGAACAGCAGTCGAAGAGACGTCGTCGCAGGTACGGCTCAAGTTGTGGATCGCGCGTCTACGACCCTGACACCGTGCGTAGCCGAGACCCACTAGACGTATCCTGAGATCTCCGTACAAGATGCGCTAGAAGGTTGGACCTACAACCGCCGCTGTATTCCCGCTCAACGCCGCCGAAGTATGTCTCAAGACTCCCATTTGCTAACCGTCTGCAAACATGCCCTATCTACAACTACTCTTACGGTAGGATAACTTAAGTCGTCAATTCCCATCACCCCTTCCTAAAGACGCGCCAACGTTCATGCCGGACAAGCCTTGCCGCCGAAGGAGATCCCAGCCAAGTACGGGCCAAGATGATTCGGGATGGAGACGTCCAGAAGAGAGTTGCCAGCTGCGCAGTTCTATGGTCGCGGTGACGATTCAGTCATCTGTGTCCCAGCTGAACGCATCACGGTGCTTACCTGGTTCTCCTGACCAGAGCAGGCTACCATCGTGGCGTTGCCAGTCGTGTCGTCGACTGAGGTAATGTGGACCTCGCCAGAGGGGTGCTCAAAGTCGAGCGCGTGAGGCGGCACGTTGGGGACTGGGTCGTTCTGGTTCGTCACATGGATGAAGTTGGGGATCTGGTGCGTCCGAATCGTTGAACGGACGTTCCGGGTTCCAAAGTACATCGTGCTTACCAGAGTGTCGAACAGGTCCGCCCATTCCTGGTTCCCAACGCGCGGCAATCCGAACACCACGGACTCAACCTGCACGTCAGCAGGAAGAGCCATGCGGAGCATAGCAGCATCCAGGGACGCGACAGCCGCTCCGAGCGAGTGGCCAGTCACCAAGACGCGCTGGAAGCCAGTCGAAGCCAATCCGCTCTGCACTGTGGCCATGACGATATCTGCCGTGCGCCCTTGCGTGTCCTGGAATCCGCTGTGGAGCTTGACATCGTCTAATAGGGACAGCGTGAGTCGCGAAAACACGAAGGATATTGAAGCACAACACACCTCCAGCCTGGGGGAACAGCGTCGAGTTCGCGCCCACTTGCAGGAACTCGACGTCATTCGCGATCGAGAGGACCTCTTTAGGGTCAGTGCCCTGGTGCGCGACGACAATCGTCTGCGTGTCGGGATCGCTGGCAATGAAGACTGGATCACGCGCGCAGAGTTAATTACACATTCTTAGACACTGTCGACTTCTCGCATAGGGACGTACATCCGGGAATAGCGCCGTCATCACCGCCCGCGGCCAAAACCTTGACGTTTGGGGTCGCATCGCAGGGGGCGCCGCAGCTCATGTTCGTCACGCTCGCTGCCGAGCAGTATGCGGTGCGCGAGAACAGCGCAGGGCGCAGGATGTCCGCAGTGATGTCGTCCTGGGAGACAGCAGTCGGTTTTACTTTGCTCTCGTCGCCGGAGCCCAAGTTGATGCCGAAAAGCGGCGCGGGGGCAGCGCGCGCGAGCGTGACCAGCACGGCGATGAAGGGCAAGACAAGACGCGTCATCTTCCTGAGAAGATAAAAGGAAGATAAAACCCGGGAGTAACGACGGAAGGCGGAAGAAAGAAAACCGAAGAGAGACGAGGGACCACCAGGGCCCTACTGAAGAACGGGAAGAGGAGACGGCGCGTGTGGGGACGACGAGAGACCGTTCCTCCGAGTCGATCAGCAGGGGCAGCCTTTTGTACGGTGCGTCTGTAGCCATGGGAAGCACGATCGCGTGTCGCGGCAGCCCCGTAATCAGGGATGCCCTGATATGTGTGGGCTGCGCTGCTAGAGGCATTGCAGGGCAACGACCGCGGCCCAAATGATGCAGTGCACGCGGGGATCATGGATGCGGAATGTCCGAGCGCTATCGATCACCATATCGAAGACAGGGGCACTCGCCTGCTAGTCAGCCCAGTCGCACGGGCAGGAGGATCTGCTGGATTGTCTGATTGGGGTACGCGTCCAGCCACAGATCGTTGACGTTCCTAGATACTCGATGTGCGTTGCACCTGGCAGTGGGTGTGCACATGCACAAGTCTTCTCCGCGCGCAGGGTTCGTGGAGGCTGTTCGCACGGCGGGCTTCGGAGCGCGTTCGGTATGGTCGTGCACTTTTGGTGCCGGCGCGCATACGCGGCCATCTCGCGGCCAAATGCATCAGTTCGACGATACATCAAGTATCGACTCGCTCGGAGCTATCATGGGCGCACCAAAGGGGTGCACTGATATGCCTCGATCGGCGAGTCGTTCACTATGAGTATACACGGAGGTCGGAGGTACTTAGCGCCAGAACTATGCCACTCCGGGAGTCGCCATCACGCGACGGCGGCTGTGCATCTACCGAACGGTGGATCAACGCCTCATCGTCTGTCCCCCAGTGTGCCTTTGCTTCCATGTTCACTAACCATCTGACGATCGTTCACAGACTGGGCCTGCTAGCCACTCAGGAAGCCCTCCGGACGATCTAGCCCGTGAACATCATTTCGCGGTACGTACTTCTGACGACTGTGTACATTATGGGCACTCGTCGTCAGGCTTAAGCGCGCTCCGAGACCCCCATAGGATTAATATTCACGAAGAGGAAGGCAATGCGATGTCTCATTGCTTGCTTCTGCCTTGTGCCATGCAGGTCGTGGACCATGCTAGCCTCGTATCGCTATGACATTGGCCTCGGCATCGGTCCTGAACGAGGGTTCTCGAACTGCGTCAATATTCCGATTGGATAAATCTGCATGTGATGCATATAAGCTTCTTTGATATCCCCGAGACGCTGAGTTAGGGGTCCGAACGTTCATGCGCTCCCTCAGTGCGTAAATACTCGAGGGTCTGTATTGTCGCATCTTGCCACGACTTTTCCAGTGCGAACGACCCGCGAGCACTGGACCTGTGACCATAGCGCGCGGCTCCGACGCTGCGCATGTCACTTGAGTCATCATGAGACGCACACGGCTCGGGAGACATCGGACCAGCTCCATTCGTACCCGTTTCACACCTTACGTTTCCTCCATTCCTCTGCCACGAAGCTTAATACACCTTTCAGCAAACCTCCATGACATGGCGTTCTCCGCTGCATTCAAGCAGCTCTTCCCATGGAAGCCGAACTGGTCGGCGAACCAACTCCCCGACCTGTTCACCAAGGTCGCACTAGTGACTGGCGGCAACGCGGGTATTGGGCGGGAGACCGTCAAGCGTCTCCTGATGAAGAATGCTAAAGTATACCTCGCTGGGCGGTCTCAGGAAAGGGCGGAACGCGCCATCGGCGAGTTGCGCGAGGAGACGGGCCGCACCGCGTTCTTCTTGCAACTCGACTTGGCCGACCTACATTCAGTCAAGAGGGCGGCCGAGGAATATAAGCAGTATGTCTCTCGCCTGTACCGCGTCATCTCACTTACTAACTCTCTCGTACCCGGACAGGCGGGAATCGCAGCTTGACGCACTGATCCTAAACGCGGGGGTTGTGTATCCGCCTGCAGAACATCAGTTTACCACACAGGGATACGACGCGACATTTGGAACCAACGTCATCGGTCACTTCCTCCTCCACCGTCTGCTCTATCCCACCGTCACGGCTTCCGGCCGAGAATCCGACTTTTCCCGCATCGTCTGGCTCTCCTCTTTTGCGAGCCAATATCCTCGCGCGCTCGACTACGAGGCCTTTCGCGATGGACCGGCACATGCGAAAGTGCACCCGTTCATTATGTATGCGCAGAGCAAGGTTGCTGCCATCATGCTGAGCATGCGTCTCGCGCGGCACTGCGCGGCGGATCACGTCGCCTCAATTGCTGTCGACCCTGGAAGCATCAAGAGTGAGATCTACCGGTCAAGCCCGTGGTACATCAGGACTACCGTGCGTACTCGCGTTAAGACTTCATGTGTAGGTATGAATATCGATAGCGTGTTGCAGGATTGGATGTATTCGTATCCCGTCGAGTACGGAGCTGTCGGACCTTTGTACGCGGCAGGTTCGCCAGAGGCCGCTGATTACAATGGGAAGGTGCGTCTGGAACCCAACGTACCGCAGGGATGGATGTTGACGTGAGGAACGTTGTCGCGTGTTCACAGTACTTGAAGCCCTGGGCAGTACTGGCACAGCCGAATCCTTTTGCGCTGGACGTTCAGGAGCAGGATAAGCTCTGGGCGTGGCTGGAAGAACAAGTGCATGGGTATGTTTAGCGGGCCTATTCAAATTTGCACTATCATTACGTCCTGCTTGGGCAACTCGACCCGCTCGGGTGGGTTTCTTCCATTCCGCTGCCGTCTGTTATTTGTCGAGTCCGGCATGCTGGCAAGTGCCTCTGACGACCTTCCCTCAAAGTCGGTGCTTTTACTAATCCAAAGACGCTTCGCAGTCAGGCGGCAAGCCTCAAACATCGGGATGCCGATCCCCCGTGCTCGCGCGCTCCCCTCGCCAGCACATTTTTCTCATGCTGCGCGGGCGCGCTACTGTCATGCAATGGCATACTACACGATCCGACAGGTTTCATGGGGATCGCATGCTGCGCTCTGTCTGGCAGAATGATCTGCGGTATCCCCTCCTCGAACGACCTGGACCATTGAGGCAGGTCGCCTCCCTTATAAGGGAGGCGACCTGCCTTTTCTGGACTTGCCGCTCGTCAACACAAAGCCCGGTGGATTACTTTCGCCTAATTTATGGAGGCCCACGCTCGTCGGAGCATGGCGGTAATTGGCATCAACCAATACCATACTTAAGGCACCGCAAAAATGAGCCGACATTGACTGCTCACATCGCTATTATCCCCATTCCCCCGCATTTTCTATCATGCCACTGTTCACTGAGGCTGCACGATTCGCCCAGTTCGTCTGGACGGTCGTCTCGCAGCTTCATCCGGGGAAGCCTAAATGGACAGCGGACCACCTGCCGGACCTCTCGGGGAAGGTCTTCATCGTTACCGGGGGCAACACCGGGATCGGGCGCGGGACGGTCAAGGGCCTGCTCCTCAAGAACGCGAAGGTGTACATCGCTACGCGCTCGAAGGAGAGGGCCGACCGCGCGATCGCGGACCTGCGCGAGGAGACGGGCAAGGAGGCGTTATTTTTACAGGTCGACCTGGCCGATCTGAGCTCCATCAACAAGGCGGCTGAAGAATTTAAGCAGTGCGTACTCTCCCTCCACAATATGTTCTGGTACTGATTGAAACGAATTGTTACAGACGAGAGTCGCAGCTCGACGTGTTGATCTTGAACGCCGGAGTCCTGTTCCCTTCGCCAGATGCGCTAACAGCACAGGGCTACGACGCGACCTTCGGCGTCAACATCGTTGGCCACTTTCTCCTCCATCGCCTCCTCTACCCATTACTATCTGCCTCCGGACGCGAGTCGGACCCATCACGCGTCATATGGCTCTCCTCCATGGCGAGCTACAAGCCACACAGAATCACCTACGACGCGTTCCGGGAGGGTCCGGTCCGGCGGCGCATGGACCCGTTCGATCTGTACTCGGAGAGCAAAGTCGGCGCGGTCATGCTGAGCACGTATCTCGCCAAGACGTGCCCGGCAGATAATGTTGCGTCCATCGCTGTTGATCCCGGATACATCAAGAGCGAAATCTACAGGTCCAGTCCGTGGTACTTGAAACTATTCGTACGCCCTCCGATGCATCGCAGCTATAGCACAACATTTGATATAGAGACTGACCTCGTCCGCAGGATTGGTTTCTTAATTTCCCGGTCGAATACGGCGCGATCGGGTCCCTGTACGCAGGCGCTGCGCCGGAAGGTGCTGGGCTCAACGGAAAGGCGAGTGAGATCTATCCATCATCAAGTACGCCAGTCTCATCTTGGTCACTGCAGTACCTGAAGCCGTGGGCGCAGGTGGTACCGCCAAGCCAGTTCTCGTTGGACGGAAAAGAGCAGGAGAAGCTCTGGACATGGCTAGAAGATCAAGTACAAGTATATCTGTAGACGTGCCTAATCACGCCTGCGCAGTCCCGCAGTATATTGCCTACAACATGCAACGAGGCTTTTGGACCGGATAGTGTATGCCCCTGTGCTAGACGGTCCATGGTGATCGATGTGGCCTGGATGGCGTCGTGAGCGTGGGAATGAGGCTGTGTTCACGGAGGATTTGCAGCCGCGCGCTCTTGCTCGCAGCGCGTGTACCCGGGAGCGTTCGTACATCCGAGATTTGCGGAACCGTCTCCTCAACGTCGCAGCCTGCAGAACACCCGGCGCGCATCTCGTCCGCACAGACACCATGATGGACTGCCTCGGAGGTGCCACAGGGTGTTGCGCGCGACGCTTAAAAGGCACAAGTCGAGCGGGGAGTGTTTCGCATCCAGCAGCACCTTCACGTAAGACTCGCCTTGCCCACTAACAACCGCCGCTATCTTCACCATGCCGAACATGTTGAAGTTCTTCTACTCGCTCATAACGCACAAGGTGCTTTTCCCAGGAAAGCCCTCGTGGACGCCCGACCACCTGCCCGACCTCTCCGCGAAGGTCGTCATCGTCACCGGCGGAAACACGGGCATAGGACGCGAGACGGTCAAGCGTCTCCTCATGAAGAATGCGAAGGTATACATGGCCGCGCGCTCCAAGGAGAAGGCAGAACGCGCGATCGCGGAGCTGCACGACGAGACGGGGAAGACGGCGCTGTTCCTACAACTCGACCTGAACGACCTGAAGTCGGTTCAGAAGGCCGTCGAGGAATTCAGATCGTGAGTCGATTGCCTCCCTTATATTTCCGTGTCAGCTCACTGAAAGGTCACTCATGTCAGACGGGAACCGCAGCTCGATATGCTTATCCTGAACGCGGGGGCTCTCTTCCCGTCTAGAGAAGCACAGGTCACCGCGCAGGGCTTCGACGCCACCTTCGGCATCAACGTGATCGGTCACTTCCTCCTCGTTCGCCTCCTTTATCCTATCCTCTCAGCGTCTGGCATGAAGCCCGACCCTTCGCGCATCGTCTGGGTCTCCTCCATGGCGAATCATGAGCCGTACGGACTCAACTACGACGCCTTCCGCGATGGACCCGCACGTAAGAAGGCCGACCCATTCAGCATCTACGGGCAGAGCAAGCTTGCAGCGGTCATGCTCAGCACATATCACGCACGAACCAGCTTGGAAGACAACGTCGCCTCGATCGCCATCGATCCTGGCTGCATCAAGAGCAGCCTGTACCGATCGAGCCCTTGGCACTTGCGACTTTTCGTGAGTCTTCTCGTGCGTTTGTGCTCGGCCGTGAACTGATCGTGACATTCAAACCTGACAGGATCGCTATTACTGGTACCCGGTCGAGTACGGTGCGGTGAGCTCCCTGTACGCGGCGGGCGAACCGGGCGCTGCAGAGCGCAACGGCAAGGTAAGCTGCGGATTTGCACAAACGTACTGTAGCTGCGCATAGCTGACCCCATGCTTGTCAGTACCTGCAACCGTGGGCGCGATTGGCCGAACCTAACAAGGTGGCGTTGGACGTACATGAACAGGAGAAGCTCTGGACGTGGCTCGACGTGCAAGTCAAACCTTATCTCTAGGAACGTCTTTCATGCTTCTTTCCTCGGCATACGCTTCCTTTTCTAGTATAATACCTACGAATAATTGCGACCTCTGCGCCTCATAGGTGTGATCTTCGCCACCCAAGGTTCCACTTCGACACTAGTCAACGACGCCGAATCGGTGCTCGCTCCGAATGGGGACGATCTAGTGACTTACAATCGACCGTCCAGGTCCTCTTCTATCTGTCATGACGTACGTTCTCTGGGTGAAGGATGTGTGAAGAATCGTACACTGCGATGTATATAAGCAGCAGCAAGGGCAAGAACGGTGCAGCAACTCGACAATCTCCCCCACCCCCACCCAACATCCTCAAACATCCACAACAATGGCTGACGCTGGCAGACAATCCTTCACCGACAAGGCTGCTTCGGCAATGAAGGTATGCCCGTACGGATATATTGACCCTCTCCGCCTGCTCACTATATTGTTACAGCCCGACTCTCAAAAGTCGTACGCCGAGCAGATCGGCGACTCCCTGAAGGGCACGGCCGACTCCGTCGCCTCGTCGGTGCAGCCCCAGGTTCGCCCCTTTCATCTGTGCCATGGCGTTGGCCCAGATACTCACGGAGCGCTTCTCTTACCTCAGAGCGGAAAATCTACCACCCAGAAAATGGGAGACACGGTCAACAGCAACTCCAACGAGAACCAGGTAAGCGATCTTTGCTCTCCGCCCGTCAAGGTTGTTATTGAATCCATGCACTCTGTTTAGGACTCGTTGATGGACAAGGCCAAGTACGCCCTTGGAATGGAGAAATAGATGAGCTGACACCGGTATTTGTCAAGGAAGGAGGTCATACCACAATGTTGTATAGTTACGTATGTAATTGAAGTCCACGATTACGCAAATCATGTTGCACAGTTCGTAGCTTCTATGGGGGTGTCGACGAGGGAGGCCGCATACGTGTCGCCAAGCCCGGAGTTATTTACTCGCTATCCATGTCAAAGAGACCGCACCTTGCGGACCGCTATGGACCGCGCCACTCGGCTTCTCGTGCCTGGGTTCTCGAAGCTTACATTGAGATATCGTCCCCGACCGGCTTATCATCTACGTTGCTCTACAACAGTGGCGCTGGACGTTCCCGTACTATAAGTATAAGCACTTCGCTAAGTTGGTACTTCGTGCCCTCGCCCACCGAGTCAACCGCTCCGCTCTCGCGATATCGGAGGGGAGAAGATCAGGTATGCATGCTGCCAGAACATTCATACGCATATTTATTTCAGCTCCAATTCTCTAGCTAACACCATTATCGTGAAGGTGAACCCATACAACATAACTAGCTGTCAACCTGCCCAGCAGTCGCCTTCACGACGCACATGGACCGACTCGATTCCTGTACTAGCAGTAAAACGCAGTTTGTCTTCGTGCCCCACGCCAGGGGCCGGGCTGCAGCAGTGAAGCTTTTGGCCCTCGCAATTGCTCTTGTAGCGACGGCCCTGAGCTTTCACCCCAGCCTCTGGCGGGTTTTGCACGAAATTGCAGGACCGACACATAGCAGTGAACAACAATTCTTCGACTGGTTTGCAGTAGGTTCGACGCCACGCAGTTTCGACATGTTGTCTAACGAACAGACTCGCACTGAACGCAGCTAGAACCGGCGTCGACAATCCGGTGGTCCTCGTGCTTCTCTGGCCAGCAATGCGCTCGTTTGATCCTTCCGCTCGATTACGACGACCTAGACGGGCCGACCGTAACGATCGCCCTGCGCATGATCCCTGCCACAGACAAGGAGAATTATCGGGGGACGCTCCTTGTCAACCCCGGGGGGCCTGGCGGGTCGGGCACCGAGTTCATCGGACGATCAGGGCAACACCTCTCGACCGTCGTCGGCCCTTCGTTCGACATCCTCGGGTTTGACCCACGCGGCGTCGGGGCGTCTCTGCCGTCCGCGCGCTGCTTCGACACGACCGTCCAGTGGAGGCTGTGGGGGCTCCAGGAGGACACCCGCGTTCTCAATGTGACGGACGGCTCTGTGGACGTGTACCGAGCGAGGGAGCGGCTCGTCGCGGAACGCTGCGAGGCGAAAATCGGCGGGGAGGGTGGAATCGGCCGGTTCGCGGGCGCGGCGAGCGTCGCCCGAGACATGCTTGAGATCGTGCAGCAACTGGGACAAGAGCAACTACAGTTCTGGGGCTTTGTAAGTGTGTGACTCCCGGGTATGCAAACGCACGACTCACGAGATTCCACCAGAGCTATGGCACTGTGCTTGGGCAATACTTCGCCTCGATGTACCCCGACAAGGTTGGACGCATAATCCTCGACGGCGTGTACGACGCATACATTTATCGTGCGAAGGGCGTCAACACCATCGCCGACATGGACGCCGTCATCGGCTCCTTTTACCACTTCTGCCATTTGGCCGGCCCGGAGAAGTGCGCATTGTGGGCACCCAGCGCAGCCAAGGTCGAGGAGCGCTACCTCGACGCCCTTCGCAGCGTCGAGGAAGAGCCCATCGCCATCCCGCAAGCGGAGCCGCCCCTCCTGTTGACCACGAAGCACCTCCGGTCCCAAATTCGCGGCGCCTCCTACCGGCCACTCACAGCGTTCCCGCTCGTCGCAGACACCATGCGCGCCGTCGAAAGCCGCAACCAAACCGCACTCGCCGCACTCGCCCCGCGCATCGTCCGGCCGACCGAGTGCGCCTGCTCCCCCCATGGCGACCCAGACTTCGCGGACTCAGACGAACTCTTCCCCGTGATCGAGTGCAGTGACGGCGACGCACGGCCGTACGACGAGGCCGACTTCCGCGCGCTCTACGCTGAGCTCGCGCACGCGTCGCCGCTCGTCGGCCCGTCGTGGGCGGTGTACTACCTGTCGTGCGCGGAGTGGCGGATGCGCGCAAAGCGCGGCTGGACGGGCCCGTTCGCGGCCGCGCACACGGCGCACCCGCTCCTCGTGCTCTCGCCGCGGTACGACCCGGTGTGCCCGCTCGCGGACGCGCGCGCGGTGCAGGCGCGATTCGGCGGCGCGGGGCTGCTCGTGCAGGACTCGTACGGGCACTGCTCGCTCGCGGCGCCGTCGCTATGCACTGCTCGGCGCGTGCGGGCGTATATGGAAGACGGGACGGTTCCGGAGCCGGGCGCGGTGTGCGAGGTTGACGAGCTTCCGTTTGTTGGGCCTGTGGGAGACGTCCGCGCGTTGTCGAGTGAGGACGCGGATCTGCTGGAGGCGTTGAAGGCGCTGTCAGCTGCGCTGCCTGTGCGAGGTTTGTACACTTGATTATGTTGTTTGTGCAAACACGACAGTCTTGTATTGCACCGCAATCGTAGAAATCACAAATCTGTTGGAGTATGAGAAACCTGTCTCGGGGACGCGTCGTCTCGAGACCAGCTGTTTTATCTATGATGAAAAGTATATCCAACTTCAAACCTTCATGCAAGTCGCGAAGATGTCGATGGCTTCAAGCTCGAGGAGGATCAACACTTGAAAATCGTCCGGTAGTCCAACCAAGCACGGCAGAGAAGGCTGTTGGCCTCGTCCGTGCATCGTGCTGCTAAGAATCGGAAAAGGGTGTCTGAAGCTACGGTGTGCGCAAACCTTTCAGCCTGGCTGATAGCGTACATGTGTGCTCACATTTATCGTCTGCCTAGGGGAGACAAGCTGATAGCGGGTGTGGGGCCAGGAGGCCGCGTCAAGCTGCAAGCCAGCTTCATCAGGATTATTGAATGCACGAAAGCCTTACTTGCAACTCCGATAGACCAGAGTTCAAAATGTCTACAAACCCTGGTGGTTATGCCTTCTCTGGTCCTCGAGCTCCCCAATTTCCACCGTGACCTCATGGCGCGAGTACGCCTGTGCATTCGCTCATGCAAGCCAAGCAGGATATGTAATCGACGTGTGTAAGAAATTCGAGGGCCAAGTCCGACGTACGGGAACATCGTGTCCGCGGCCATGCGCACCATATGTATACCCCGGGCAAACTTGCGGCCGCCACAGGCAGGCGTAATAGTAAATGCTGCAAACATATTCAAAGCAAGACGTTCCACGACGGTAAAGTACAACTACATGCAGTCCAAGATCAGAGCATCCGGATAAGTTACGTACACGAGCGTCGGCAGCCGGCTGGTGCGGGGTAAGTAACGGTAAGTCAACGAGTGGACGGGGCAGGGCGTGTACTGTAGATGATAGCAAGTCCCTAGTCGTATGTGGTATTTCTTCTACAGCGAGCTGGTGCGCTGGGCAGCCCCGAGACAAGGGAATGGAATGGGGGCGATTGGGCATAGGGCGGCCACTAGTGGATGGTGTACATGTACAGTGAGAGGTATTTACGGGTATGAGCACGTCCGTGCGCGCATGTTGCAACGGCGATGACGGTCACGACGACGGTCATACAAGTCACGGACAGCCGGGCATCATAGGCGAGGGACACGACAATCTGCCAAACGTCAGTCAGCCGTAAAGTGATGTGCCCGAGGAGCTAGCAGAAAGAACGAGGCACGTAGAGGCATAAGCACTATGGCTTGCGCCTATGCTCCGGCGACTGCTCCATCTGCTCAGCGAACGACTGGAATGTAGTCGGCGACGTCGAGAAGGGCTGCGGTGGTGCGGGGAAGCGCGCCGCCCACGTGCGGGGCGACGTCAACTCGGGGTCGCGGCGCAGCTCTGTCGGGTACGCCCCGGACAACGTTGACGACGTATTTGCGCGGTTTGGGCTGGGCAGCCACGAGCCGGTACCTGTGCCCGTGCCCGTGTTTGTGCGGGAGCCCGAGTAGACCGTGGACGCCTGCGCATAGTCAGCATCGTATCCCAAAATAAACGAAGGCGCGGGAGATGGAACACTCACCTGTCGGAACGTAGTCGGCGTTCGTGGGCTGCTGGCATGTGAGTGCGACGGGGCGGTCGTCGCGCTGTCGTCGAACGAGAAGTCGTTGCCGTCGCGGGATATGATCAGCACGCTGCTGCCCACGCCCTCCGACTCTGGCTGGAAGTCGCTGCGCTCGGCGACAACCGGCTGCGTCCCGGGGCTCTGTGCTGCACTCGCACTCGCACCGGCATGATGACTCCTTGTGAATGACGCCCGTTGGGGTTTCGAGGCCGCGAAGGAATTTGCGGTGGGAGTAGGGCCGTCGATGCGGAACTGCGGGTCCGGTAACACGGGCGACACGTACTTCGACTTGTACGCCGGGCTTTTCCGTACACCGTCCTTGGACTTGATGAAGCGCTCGAAGAACGTCGGCACGCGCACGTCCGGGAAGTCAAGGTGGGGCAGCAGCGACGAGCTCGACGTCTCCTGGAGATGCGCGGACGTATGCGGCACGTCCATCTCGAGCGGCTCGGGCGACTGCGGGTGCGGCTTATACGGGTCGACGTACGACGCGCTGCTGTGCACGCGTGCATGCCCGAGCCACTCCTCGTCCTCGTCGACGTCGATCGCCCAGTTCGAGTTCTTCTTCGACGGCCGCAGCCGCGCAGAGCGCGCCCAGGGCCAGAACGTGTAGAACCACCGCCAGGGGCGCCAGAAGGTGCTCTGCGCACCAGGGATGAGTGGGAGCGTCTTCATGCGCGGGTTGTGTCTATCCGTCCTCCGACGCCAGTAGAACCAGAACACCGTGGTCACGATGATGGCCACGCCTACTCCCGCGGCGATAGGCACCCCAACTTGGACCGCGACGTTTGGTCGACTCGAGCCTGAAGCTGAAAACACAGTGAGCATCACGCATCAGGCCCTGTTCGGTATAACGTACTGGGACTAATCAGAGTGTCAGTTGCGTCGTTCGCGGTCAGAATTGCCGCGCTCATGTTGAATTCGTTGCTTTGCGTGAGCGGCAAGTAGGCCCACTGGGGAATCGTGCCGTGCGCGACGTCCACATTGGAGGGGGGTTGTTCGGGGTGACTCCCGCAGCTCTGGTCGTCGGCGTAGTTGGCCCAGTCGGGAGGGGCGTCCCCCATACATGCGGCGCACGCTGCCCAGACGTTGTACGTTATCGTATTGCTGCGTGTCGTGAGCAACCATTGCGAGAGACATAGTTCACCGGGGCTTACCATCTGCATTGGCCTATCCCAGACGGGTCTTGAAAGGAGTGTCAATCTGTGATACCCAGGGACACTACCCGCTAGACTTACTGGCATCGCAGGCATCCATCAGCTGCTTCTTGACCGCACATGGTGATTGACCAGACTTGTTCTTCAGCTGCGGAAGGTTGTCATGTCAGCTACGCATTCATCATCCCCTGCAGCGAGATAGAGAGGGATCGGAGGGGTCGCGGGGATCATGCGTGTGCTTAACTGAGATCGGCTGAGCCTCCTGCGTAACAGGAACACCAACGGGCAGGCATAAATGTACAAGTACTGCTCTACTCGGAGGAAAGGACAACTAGGCACGCTAGGTACCCAATGCGCCCTTGATGATTGAATGCATGAATTTCTTGGCCGCCATAGATTTGAAAGAACGCAATTGACCGAGAACGACGGTCAGGCCGCCGCATCAGGAGCAAGAGGTTTGATGGGCGATCCTCACACCCGCGGGTGCCCACAACCGACACTGAATCGTGAACTCGGGTATAGATACGAACGCGGAACGGTCTCAGTCGCCGCTGCATCCTCTCTCACGTCCCACATATCCGCGACCACTCCCAAGGATACTCTGAGAACTTCGATGCTCACCTTGTCTAGTCCGTCCTTACACTCGGGCTAAGCGAGACACGACGAAGAGACGGAGATCAGACGGTGCACAGGCCAGAGACGGAGCAAAGGTGCGCACAGTATCTTCAGCGGCGACAAGGGCGACAGACGCGAGGAGCAGGAGGAGCGTGCGAGGCGTTCGCATCGCGCATGACAACGTCGGCAAGAGCGGGCTGCGGAGGCGGGGTGAAGCGAGTGCGCGAGTAGAGCGAGGGCTTGGAGGGCGAGAGCGGGCGTGCGCGGGGTAAAGAAGGGCGAGGGGGGCGGGGCGAGCGGTGGGAGGAGGACGTCTGCGCTCAGTCATGCCGACGCAGCGACGGTGACGGGCTTGGACATTTTGGAGGACGGGCGGATGGGAGGGCTGCAAGAACCAAGTCACCGCATCCTTCTCACCGCCCACTCGGCCAATCACTCCCCTTGGCAGATAAGCGCGCCCCTCCCCTTCCTTTCCGTTCTCCCGCGTCCCTTCCTCGCCCCCATTCGTCGTCGCGCGCCCCCGACGCTCGTTCCTCACAGCGCGTCGGGCGCGGGGCGTGTCGGTGCGGTCGTGTAAGCGTGGACGTCGTGGCGCGGGACGATCGCGCTGCCGCCGATCGACTGGGCCGCCGGGACGGACGCGCGACTCTGGGGACGCGGCCGCTGCGCCGCGTCCTTGCCCGGTATGCCCTCGCCCACAATTCCCTCTGACCTGTCCATCGCCAGATCAACGAATAGGATCGCAGAAGTTGGAAGACCGGCCGAGATCACTGTGCGAGGGGGCGAATGGGCACGCTGCATCGCATCGGTTGTCTGTGGCGTACACAGCGATCGTCGTGGCCGTTCACAAGCGAACGTCCACAACGCCCGGCACAGCTCGCGTGCTGAGCTATATGAATATTCACGATAGATACCGAGCGTAGGGCCTGTGCGCGGGCTCTGCAGACAGGTGAGTCGGTTCGGATCAAGCGACAGGACAGGACTACTCAGGCTTCGTCGGTCAACGCACGCTGTGCTGACGAGATGCTCAACAGAGGAGATGGTATCACGTCGGTGGTGGTACTGGAAAGGAAGTCCTGATGATTGACGAAGGCATCTGCAGCAAGAGAGACGTCGACACCGCGGAAGACTCTGGCTAACCCCGCAATTTCCACCCTCTGAAAGGCCCTTCTTACTTTGTGGCTCAAGCTTGGACCTGGGGTGCGCGTGTGGCTCGAGAACAATCGACGATCCTGCACCACCTTCCTCCGCTGGTAACTGGTCGTGCTCTGTGGTTCGACATACTATCCAAATGCAGTCGTGAATGGCGGACGAAGGCTTCCCCGTGGCTACTCCCAGTTAGCCATGGTCCCCGCCCGCGCCAGGTTGGCATGCCTCTTTGTGGCCTAGCTATGCGCTCTCCTGCTTCCTTTGCTTTGTCTAGCTCAAAGGCTACATGGGCATAGCTACCAGCGTAGACGGCAAGCAAGTCAAAGCGTGTCTCCCATATATCAACCCTGGGCTCTCTCTGGTTCAACCATCCTCTAGCAGCTAGCCGCACCCTCCCGTTGAGCGACGATACCACCATCTGCCTGCTCTGCAGACTATACTTGACATCTTTTTAGTCGACACTACGACGACACGATGCAAAACTACAGCAACCCTGACGTCTTCTTCTGCCCGCTCTATAACCCCCCGGGTGTCTCCGACCCGATTAGTACTATCCTCTCGGGCGAATCGGAGCATTGGACGCCGAGTGCGCTTTCGACACCAACTACGTCTCGTTCCGGAAGCCCTTTCTCTGCTGCTTCGCCAAACTCCGTATGTTTTCCTGACAGTTATCCCGGCGCGTTTCTGACCGCCTCCGTAGACACCACCGACTTCGCGTGAAACCTCGCCCTCGCTACCTGTAACGCCCTCGTCGTCTGCCTCGACACCAGCGACACCCGAAGCAAGCAAAAAGCTACAAAAATACCGGCGAATGTGCGCCAAGTCGGGCACGCCGCTGCTCGACCTCGTAGCGGAAGTCGAAAACCGAAGAATCGTGCATGAGAAACGGAAACAGGTCAGTTTCCCCGACCCCGCGTGTCTCACCCTATTCTGACGCATGACACGCGCTCTCAGCTGAACTCATCGCAATCATCTCGGAATCCGCCCGCGCGCCCAGTGTCAGACCGGTGCTGACACGAACGGCGTCGTAGCGCTCTTCACCACGCACCCCGGATTGTGGTTCGTTACTACGCTATCATACCCTGCCATATTCTCGGTGTCCCGCCAGTCGGGCGCCCCTGTACGCTGCCTGTCATTCGTATTTCATGTGTTTCCATAGGTTCTGATAGAGATCTTGCGCGCGACGCTCGATGCAAAGCTTTTGGAAGCTGTGGCTTGGCCCCGGTTCTGAGACGGAACGCTGGCGCTTCGCCAGCTGGTGCTTCTGCAATAAAGTCGATCTGCTCCGTATATCTCGGAATAGCTCGCAAACACGTTCTAATAGTGGGATGCTTCTGCGATCGGCAGCTATGGGTAGAAGAAGGGCGCGCGCGATAAATGCGTGGGCACTGGCAGCTTCGACCCCGCATGCCGCATTCGGTCGTGCGCCGGAATGACGTTTCCCACTCACTCGGGCGTCGTTCCGCTCGTCCTCCTCCCATGCGCGTATCGTCCACCCCTCCGAACGACTTCCATGAGCTCGCTCGGAGGAGACAGAGGCGCTCCGAACGGAAGGCCTTGCGGAGATGGACGATCGCACAGGGCAGTAGCGCCCGCACTAATGGACGGAGCGTGACCGCGTCCTTGGCACGTACCCCGCATTATGTAACTGTTACTGTACCCCGCATCTGGTCAGGGGCTGCGGGGTACTGCCCCTTAAAGGCTTATCCACTGCACTCCCCGCCCTCCTCCTCCTCGTTCCCCACGCCCCGCCCCGCAATGGCCGCATCCAACCCTGTTACTAGGTTCGAGCACGACCCACCTGAGTCCCGCACCTTCGCCCGCCAGGGCGAGCTTCCGAAGCTTCCTATTCCATCGCTCGACGACTCTCTCCGTAAGTATCTCACCGCACTCGAGGGCTTGCAGGACCCACGCGAGCATGCCGAGACGCGCCGCGCCGTCGAGGACTTCTTGCATAACGACGGCCCGCGCGTACAAGAGAATCTCAAGGAGTACGCGCAAGACAAGGCTAGGTATGTACACATGACATTGACTACCGTTCCCTCGCTCACTCGATCGCTCGCACGCTCGCCGCCTCACAGCTACATCGAGGAGTTCTGGTCGGTACATTGTTTCTCGAATGTATGATGATCAATATTGACAAACGTATTGGTTGCCGGAATAGGTACGAGTCGTATCTCTCACACTCGGATCCAGTGGTTCTCGCCCTGAACCCCTTCTTCGTACTCGAGTGAGCACACCGGTACCATATATTACGTCTGCACGCGGTGCTTACTGCTTTAACATTGCGCAGGAATGACCCTACCCCAGATCGCGGCCAACAGCTGCCGCGAGCCGCTTCCCTGATCGTGTCGTCGCTGGGATTCATCCACGACCTCCGCGCAGGCATCCTCGAGGCCGACTCGATGCGCGGCACCGCGCTCGACATGGACCAGTACACCAGACTCTTTGGTACCGCCCGCATACCCACCGAAGTGCGTCATTCTTCCTTCCAGAACCTCCGCAGTCTAACCTCGCCGATTCGCGCCGCATTTAGAGAGGGTGCAAGATGGAGACGCACCCAGAGTCTCGGCACATCGTTGTATTGCGCCGCGGGCAGTTCTGTAAGTAGCCCTGTTCTCGTTACTTTCGCACGGCGAAGCCGAAGCGGCAGGGTGCTCATCGATTTGCCGTCCCCTAGATTGGTTCGACGTCCTGGACGCCGAGAATCGGCCGGTGTTGACCGAGCGCGAGATTTTGAGAAACCTGCAGGCGATCGTCGGCGATGCTGACCAGATGCCCATACATGAGGTAGGCGCCAGAAGTATTCTCTTTGCCTCTTAAACACCAACACTGTATGGGACACAGGTTGCGCGGAACGCCATTGGCGTGCTCTCCACGGAGAACCGGAAGGTGTGGTCGCAGCTCCGGAGCGCGCTCACGAAAGACAAGAACAACGAGTCATGTCTGGACGTCGTCGACAACGCGCTCTTCGTCGTGTGCCTGGACGACACTGCACCCGAGAACCTCGCCGAGCTGTGCGACAACTTCCTCTGCGGCACGTACGACCTGAAGGGCGGCATCCAAGTCGGGACGTGCACCAATCGGTGGTATGACAAGGTGGGCGAAGCTGTCGACCCATCATGAGTACATGACTAAGGAACATTCCAGTTGCAAATCATCGTCTGTGCAGATGGCGCCGCTGGTATCAACTTTGAACATACCGGCGTCGACGGACACACCGTCCTGAGGTTCGCCGCAGACATCTTCACCGAGGGTCTCATGCTTCTCGCACGCTCTATCAACCCGTCCGCGCCCACGCTCTTCCACGCACCGCTCTCGCCCTTCGCGAAGTCGTACAAGCCGCCGCGCGGACACGGACACAACAAGGAACAGTCGCCCGCGCCGACGTACGTGATCGACACGGCCCCCAAGAAGCTCGAATGGACGCTGTATCCGGAGCTGCGCGCGGGGATCCGGTTCGCGGAGACGCGCCTGAGCGACCTGATCTGCCAGAACGACTGCCAGGCGCTCGAGTTCAAGACGTACGGGAAGAACTTCATCACGAGCCACGGCTTTAGCCCGGACGCGTTCGTGCAGATGGCGTTCCAGGCGGCGTACTACGGCTTGTATGGGCGCATTGAGTGCACGTATGAGCCCGCCATGACGAAGGCGTTCCTGCACGGGCGGACGGAGGCCATTCGTACTGTGCAGCCGCACACGGTCGACTTCGTGAAGGTGCGTTGTGTCTGTCGCGCGGCGTCGAGGCGGCTGCTAACATGAATAATTCAGACGTTCTTTTCTGAGGCGCCTAACACGCAGAAGGTTGCCGCTCTCCGCAAAGCGTGTCAAGGACATGTTCAGCTTACCAAGGACTGCAGTAAGGGTCTCGGACAGGACAGGTACGCCCCTCTATCTCCGTACCCATACAATGACTGACAGCAGCTTCGCAGACACTTGTACGCGCTCTACTGCCTCATGCAGCGTGAGCGCGAGAAGGAGTACCAGAGCGCGGTCGCGAGCCAGTACGAAGAGGACGAGGGCCGGCCGCAGTCGCCCGCGAGCGCGACGTCGAGCGGGAGCAGCGCGCTCGCGGCGAACCGGCCGCCGCTGCCCGCGATCTTCAACGACAACGGCTGGCACATCCTCAACCGCTCGATCCTGTCCACTTCGAACTGCGGGAACCCCGCGCTGCGCCTGTTTGGGTTCGGGCCCGTGGCCGCGGACGGGTTCGGCATCGGGTACATCATCAAGGACGAGGGCATCTCCGTGTGCGCGTCGTCGAAGCACCTGCAGACGCGGCGCTTCCTGGACACGCTCAAGGGGTATCTGCACGACATGCAGCGCATGCTCATCCAGCTGCACCTCTCCGCGAACCAGCGCGCGGAGCCGTTCGTCGACCACGCCGGCGTGCTGCGCGACTCGAAGACGGGCCGGCCGATCAGCGGCCATCGCGGCGGCGCGGACGGCGCGGGCGCGTACGACGATGAGGATACCATGCGTGAGTTGTTTTTCTGTTGTCTTTTGAGGCACATGTGGGCGGCGTGGCTGATGCTGGTCTGTCTGGAGCAGCGGGATATTCGTTCTTCGACAGCGGGGAGATCGAGCTGCTTGGCCGGCGGAAGAGCCGGCCGTCGTACTACAACACAGGCAAGATCATTCCTATGGCGGAGTACTAAACCTTGCGCGCCACAGTCGCCACGAATATTGTAAGATTTCACGTTCGTCTGCGGGATGTAGGCTATCAAGCTTGGTGTATTGTTTGTATTTAGCCATTGGATGGCGTGTTGTACCAGTATTTGTATACCTACTGCTCCTTATAACTTGTTGTACCTTTTTGTTGTACATGTGCTGTACTGCCCATTACTCTACCCATGTAGGATCGGATGTCAATATATGACTTAACATACTTGGAAGTATCGCGTTGTTGACTGCCAGATCGGTTTGTCATTACACACTGTACGACCCAACGAAGCAGCCGCATGCGTGAGATTTGATAGTCGTGATAGATTTCGTGTAGAGCTACTTGTGTAGTACAGCGAGCAAAGCATTAGTACAAGTCCCTGTCGGACGTTTTCCTTCAGAGTTCTATCCCACAACAACACCCCGAATAGCACTCATTCCCCCACCCATAGTGCCCTCTAGTTCTGCGCACGCAGGCGCTCCGCCTCGCGCTGCTCCTCCGCGTAGATGATATCGGGGTCGCGGCCGCGCACCTCGGGCAGGAGGAACGAGAAGCAGGCGCCGGCGATACAGCAACCGAAGAAGACTATTGCGAGGGAACCACGTGGTCAGCATTGGGGAAGGGGGAGAAGGAACCAAAGGTACTTACTCCAGAGGACGGAAGGCGTGCCGATCTTTTTCGTGAGGCTGTTGAAAGCGAGCGCAGAGATGATAGCGCCGGCCTTACCACAGGCAGCGGACATGCCGTGTGCGGAGGCACGGAAGCGAGTAGGGAACACTTCTGCGGGGTAGCACTATATGCACGCATAAGCATCGCAAACGTGACCGCGAAACGCAGCAAGACTCACGTAGGTAGTCGTGTTCGCGCCGAAGTTGAAGAAGAACTGAAGGAACGCAAAGCACACGACGAACGACGCCGTGCTCAGCGTGTCGAACTTGCCCGCGAGGATGCCGAGGAAGAGCGCCGCGAACAAGAAGCCCTGGATCTGGATCCACTTCCGCCCGAGCTTCTCGATCGTGAGGATCGTCGCGTAGTACCCGGGCACGAACCCGAGCGCGGTGATGATGAGGTTGCCCACGCCGATCTTGAACAGGTTGTTCCAGGGCGTGCCGTCCTTGCCCGCGAACCCGATCTGCTGCAGCACGACGTTCTGGTTCAGGTTGATGCCGTAGAACCTGGAAGCAACGGTCGTGTCAGTACAGGTGTGTCTCGACGCGAGAGAGGAGGTACATACGCAATGTCGAGCAGGAACCAGCAAGTGCACGTCCCCATGAGGATCTTGAGGTGGCGCCACTCCGAGAAGTACTGGAAGAAGTCGCGGAAGTGCGCCTTCTTCGCCGCAGCGAGGTCCGCGACAGCGCGCTTGGCACGCGCGTCCTCCGCCGCCGCCGCGGTCTCACTCTCAGTCTCGCTTGGGGGTGTGCGCGTGCCGTCGGAGGAGCTTGTAGGGACGGGCTTCTCGGACACGGCGGGGTCTGCGTTCGCCTTCTTCTTAAGCTCTTCGATAGACTCCTCGTCTGCGATCGGTGTGTTGCCCTTACGTGACTCCGTGTAGCGCGTGGACTCGGGCAGGGTGAGTCGCTGGTAGAGCGTGCCGAATGCCGGGATAAGCGAGAGCGCGACGAGGATGCGCCAGACTGTATAGCAGCTCTCGTCAGTCGGACCGAACACCGGATACCACAGGAACAGGCGCACCTCCGTCGACCTTGCTCGTCTTGCCGTCGACCTCCATCGTGTGCTTGTAGCACAACAAAACTATAATGGTGGCCAGACTGCCAACGAACGAGCCCCAGCCCTGGTTGGCAAAAATGTACGCGAGGAGCGTCCCGCGGCGCTTGAGGTTCGCGCGGTCGGTCGCGACGGACGCGGACATGGGATAGTCACCGCCGATGCCGATACCGAGGATGATACGCCATACGCCGAGCCAGATGAGCGCGCCGGAGGGGGAGAGCACACCTGTGCAAAAAGACGTACGTTAGCTTCCTTGCAATATGTACGTACAAACGGGAGAAGCCAATTCATACCTGTAGGGTCACAGAGCGAGCCAATGGTGGCGAAGATGATGAGCATGAGCTCCTTGCCATCTGGGATATCGATTAGCCAGATGCAAACGCAGGAGGAGGAGAGGCGACGTACAGACTGCTTTTCGACCGAAGTAGTCCGCGGAGTAGCCTGGATGAAAAACAGAGGTCAGAACAACGGTCCCTGTATGTAATGCAACAGTCGCGGCTATCGCGCGCGCAAAAATATGTTGTGCGCGATGGTCACACGAGCAGTCGGGAGAGGCACACATACCGAACGCGAATTGCCCGATTACACTGCCAATATTTGCCCCGGCCTTGACGAACCCCTCGAGATTTGGAGGGAGGGATTCACCACCGTATAACCGGTATTGCAACATAGTCGCGACGGGCTGGAGGGTCGGTAAGAATGGCGGACGGATCAAAAGTGTGGCTAAGGGCTTACGTTGATGATGAAGAGGTCATAGGCTTTACGGACGTCAGGATCGGTTTTGAGCAGCTACAGGGAGCATGTACGCACCGTCTAGGAAGAATCCGACCTGTGTAGGAGGGAAGAGGAAAATTGAGCACTGGTCGTGTGACTGAAAAAAGCGGGCGGCAGACGTACCCCAGCGATGCCCAGGAGCTTCACTTCGCGATATGAGAGGAGGAAGGGATAGCGGACGTCTCCTTCGCGCTCGTACTCCTCGAGGTTAGATACATGTGTTGTCGCAGCGCGATCCGAGTGAACGGGCACGGGTGCGTCTGAATGTGCCGCGGAGGACATCGCGGAGATATGGAGGAGAGGAGAGAGGAGTGAGGCTTGGCGTGCCCAGTGGGCAGTCTATATGCCTGGAAGGAGGTGATGGGCGCTGGAAGGGGGCGTAAGCGAGAGAAGCGGGAGGGACGCACGTTCGTCGAGGCGACTCCAGCGACTCCACCCGGCGGACGAGCGTGCAGCGGACTGAGCGAGGGACCCGTCGGAGTCGGCCTGCTCTCCCGCCCGGCGCCTCCGCACATACCTTTTACCCCTGCCTTTCTCGGCGAGCGGTCCCTCTCTCCTCCCGGCTCGCCGCACCGCCACCACTCCAGCCTCGCACTCGAGCCCTCCATGATCGCCAGTCCGTTGTACGCTGCAATCCAGGAGAATCCAGGCCGAACCTATTTTACTTGCGATGCTCGATAGTCCTCGCAAGAAAGAGGAGGTAGCTGCCAGAGCTACACCACACAGAAGATGGTCTCCACTGGAAACGGGACTAGTACTTGTCGCTTTGTGATGTTCCGCAGGAGCGAGATGAACGTGCGTACACAAACTACGTTGCCGAACAAGGCTGGTAGTCGCATTTCCTAACCCTGTCAGTGTACGTATGTGTGGTCAAAGTTTGGCAGCCGCACCTGCGTCATGCTGTCCTTTCCCGGTCAGCGAAGATCATCTGCAAAGTGCCGGTCCTGAGACTGTCAAAGGTGAGTTTAGGTTTCGCTCGCACCGTACTTCATGAGTGAAATCGTAAAGGAACGTGGGCACAGACGACATCTGTACCGTTGTGGCTGATTCACCGCCCCAACAGTTGTCCACAGTAGCCGCCATCTCGCGCAGTACCAGCCTGCTGATGCGCCGATGCTTCATGAACCACACGAACCCACTGCCTCTTGTTCAGTCAACGTGCACACCGTGATACATATATCATCTCAAGCACTGCACCACGCTGACGCGCCCCATCCGCACCCAGCCGTAGATGCCGCTCTTGCGCCCCGTCTAGTGCATAGCGAGACATCTCGACGTACGGCATCCCCGGAGCTCAACGGCTGCGCCACACACGTTCCTCGGTCTGCACAGGCATCGGGTATACCAGGCCAGACACTTCAAAATCCAAGTTCGCCCGACCACACATCGTCGGGGTGCTTGCGACGCTTTGCAGCACACCAAGCTACAGCTCCCGGCGTACCGCTCGCACATACGACGCGCTGAAACTGTGCCATGCATCAGCTTCATTCCATTTTTCGCGGAGCGCAGAGATGCAGATCCCGTTCAGCGCTGCGCATCAACGATTTGTAGATCAAGTGGCGGCTGAATATCAAAGATCAGTGGTCGCCTCGCGTCTACACGGCCGGTAGCGATGGCTCTATACTCCGTCGCAGTCAGACCGCAATCCTGCATAGATATCGAAGAAGGATTTCACCAAAGCGCGTCGGAAGATGCTGCTGGACCGGGCCCATCTTCATGTCAGTCGTTCGATATTCCAGGTCTATTCTGTCGTCTACATCTCTCAAAGCACTCCATAACATGCAAGGAAGAAACTTACTTCAAGCTGATATGGCCGAGTCGTTAAGGCGAGTGATTTGAACTTCTCAATATCACTTGGGATTTTCCCGCGTAGGTTCAAATCCTGCTGTCAGCGATATTTATGCCCTTTTTGCCCCACACGAGAGCGATGATAATGGAATATGGACAAGTTTGCTTGGATAGAACAAGAAGATGAATGTTTGCAGCGGGAGGCGTTGTGTTATGCACATGGTATCCCACGGCGCCTAACCTGAGACATGGCTGTCCGGACTCCGGAAACCCCGTGAGACGCTCTCACAGTACGTACACTCTTCTCATGAGCGTTGCTCAGTGACAGTGCGGGTAGCTAGTAGCCTGTACTTGGTTGCTAGACAGGATGTGTGGGACACGTCGAAAAGCACTGCGCAAAAACTGCTAAGAATATTCGTGGATACACCGCTAGACACTGGCACCATGGAATCTTGGTGGGACCGTCGCTGATGGCTTCCAAGGTTGACTTTCTTTGATCCCAACCGCGGTGCAGCCACATGGAAACCAAAGTTACGACGTTCAGCAGCCATCGATCCGCCCAGTTGCATCCGGCGCCAGGTACATCACCGAAAATGGTAGGCGGCGGCGGTCAGATGCTGAGCGCTTCACGACTGGCTTGAGGACAGTATGGGCCCGACGACGGTTTCTTTCGAGGTACTGTGGCATTATAACGACTGTCATTAACGATATGGTACGCACTAAGACGGTATTGGGCAGTATAAATGAAGGCTTGTAGTGCAAAGCTAGTGAGATAGGAGTATGTAAAGTATCAGCAATTAGGCGATGTATGTAATAGGTCTTCGGAAAGAGTGACGAGCAGGGGATTGTCGGAGCATTCACAGTATAAGCAGATGGGAGGACATATAGGATGGTGAGGCAACTAAGAATAGGTCACAGTGCTAGCCATGTCACCCAGCGTAGACACATCAACATCGGCATCTTCATTGTCGCTGCCCTGCATCCCGGCATCACCAGACACACTGGGAGAAAGCGACCGAGAGCGAGAGCTGGGGGTCGCGTTGCCCTC
>MNAD01000218.1:0-22365 GCA_001895945.1 Trametes pubescens | reverse complement strand
GGATATCCTGAGATGCCAGCACAGAGAACCGCCAGATCTCTGCGCTCGGAGGTCCGGGCAATATTTGACCGACATCCGTGGATTACTCGGCGGGTATTCTCAGATATTGCCTTCCGAGACATCTCTCTGATACATCGCTCGTCTGGGCGTGTAGACTTACCGTACCAATGTGGAGCGCCGAAGACATATGCCATTGCATCCAACATGTGTAGGATCAGGTTTCACAAACATCTGCATGGCGACCAGACACTTCCCGAGCGTTCGACATTGAGTGCAGACGGTCGCCTGACGGCAAGACCCTCCGCGCGTCGGACGAAGGTAGGTTTGACTTTGTTATGTTCAAGAGAACCCCAGCTGTGACTGTAGTATCGACCTTGGCGGACCTAAACCATCGAGGCGCAGACACGAGCGATGAACCGAGGATCGCAGTCGCGACATGAGCGAGGCACGAACACTGACACGCACTGAGCATCGTGTTGTCAACGAGCACATGCACGTCAAACTCTGACCGAACAGGAACAAACAGCACTTACCATCTCAACCTCATTGACAGAGTCTCCGGCGTCACGGAGCCAGTCCAATCAGACAGTTCCCCACCCGGCGTTCACCGAGCATCGGTCCAACAACTCGGGGCATACGTTATTTACCCCGCACACAACCCTGCAAGGGAAATACACCCCAGCCACATCTACAGGAAAAGCCGTGTTGTCAGTAAACGGCATGTTATCCCCCTCCACGCGCACCGGATCACGAACCCAATCTTCCCCGCACCCGGGTTCCTATCCATCTCGTAAACTCGCAGCGAAAAGCAACACTTTCCCCGCGCCACGGCACGTCCAGGCAGACCCAGCACGCACCGGCCCCGCGCGCGACCCTGCGCCGCCGCGTGCGCACGCTCGTCCACGACGGGCGACGTCAGTGCATGAGGGCATGGGCGCGCCGTCCAGGGTCCCGCTGTCCATAAAAGGTGGAGTGGTTCACTTGCCGGCGCACCGCGCCCAGCGCAAACGGTTTTCCAGAGACATCTACGCGCTCCTTGTGTTGCGCGACAGATGGCAATGCGACGGCCAGGCCCTAACGCAGTAATCCTTCCCCGCCACGGGCTCTTGGGAGGAGGCCCAAGCCGGCGTGGCGGTCGAGGTTACCGGGGGTTGCCCGCATTCGAGGCACGACGTGCCTGCGCCGGGCAGGGACGGGAGCGACAGGTGTTCCCGCACAGGGCGCACATTCGCCCTCCATGACATGCTTCCGAGCGGCTGAGAGCGTGCATAACCGCAGAACGTCCGGCGAGAGAAGCACCGAGCGAGCGTCGACCGCTGTACCGCGGCAAGCCGTCGTAGTCATGTGCCAGTGGCACAACCGCATTGACGAACTCACTCCGAGGCCGCGCGTAGCGGCCTGCAGCGAGGACACTCAGGCGGACGCAATAGGATTGGAAGTTCTGTCTGGCGTCCGGAGATGTCCTGCGTGTGGCGCGACAAACACGCGCGCGGAGTGCAGATTCTGCGACGCCGACGCTGTCTACGGTATTATCCGCGGAGTGATGAGGCCCGGAAGGCAGACACAGCGCGGCGCCGGGGCCGCCGCCCACATGGGCATTGGGCAGATGCATGATTGAACGCCCCCGGCGACGTGCAGCGCTCAGCGCTTCCGAGGAACTGTGGGGTAATAGAGTTCGCCCTGGCCGCCATTAGCAAACGCGCGCGCGGGGTGGGTCGGAGGTTGCGGGGTATCATAGGTGCCTAGCACTTACAGCATTGCATTAGAACACTGATCCTGAGTCCTGATGACGCCCGGATCGGGCACCCTCAGACGCGTGGCATTGATTCGTCGTGGCAGAGCGGGGACAGAGAAGCAGGGGTGGTGATGAGCGGCTGCGGTTGTGGCCATGGCGGCTCAGTTTGGACGGCCGAGAGGGGCGCGCCAGGTCGACTTCAATTGCATCCTTGAAGGCGCGTGCGCACTGTTGCGGGTTGCGGTCGAGCAGGTGGAGCGGTCGACAGGTTACCTGTCCGGACAAGCATATCAGCCTCGGCATACCAATCAGCGAAGGAAGCACGTACATGCCGGGTGGTGGCTGGAGCGCGACCTCGGAGCCCAGAGCTCGCGCGTCCTTCATGGCGTGCGCTGTCTATTAGAGACCGCGGCCCCATCGCCACCTTCCGCAGTGGACTTGGCCACCAGCACGGCATGCACCCATGCCGGCCGAGCGAGGAGCATAGCGGCACCCCGCGAGCGGGTGTGCAAAGCAAAACTCCGGGGGCGCATATTCTACGTTCGACAGCCCCGTCAGCTGCATTGACGCGGATCGCGAGCTTCACCTCCCGATCGCATGGCCAGACCCCAGCGCTGCTCGCTGCTCGCTGCTCCTTCGCGGCCAGGCCCCAGCCCGCTTCTGACAGGTTCGCGCATACAGTCTGCAGCGGCAGAGCCCCACATACCGCCGCAGCCGGACGCCAGCCACACCCCCAACCGGGCGGGAAGATGCCCATCTCAGGGCGGCCGCGTTTAATATACCGGGCGCAGACGTGCTTCCCCATGGGTCACGCCGGCCATGTGTCGACGCGCGCCCCACATGGGGCACGCCCACGCGTGGCCGCCTTGATCAGCGTTTGTCGCCGAGCGACAGGGTGTGCGTATTCGACATACCCCACGCTTCTGCGACGCCGGTGGCCATGGGGCCCCACACACTCGCTCTATCCGACAGCGGCAAGGGTCCGAGGCCGAGTCCGAGTCCGACGAAGCCCGAGGCGTGCACTGTATCCAGCTGAAGGACCTGTCGACGACGTCCGAGTCGCACCGCCCTGGCCCTGTCCCATTGACACCGGAGCATCGTGCGTAAGCACCGCGCTGACATCGCAGCACCAGAACGAGCAGGAACGTATCCGATACACGCGCGCATGTGATGATCGCCGGGAGCGACTTTCGTCGAAACGGGAGCCTGTGAACGCCTGCGGGGGACCTGCGGCTCTGGCCGCGGCCGGAGGGGGCAGCTGGAATGCCGGAAAGGTTTGGATGCGGGGTAGATTCGGGCACCGCGAGCAGTCAGAGGACCCTCGGACGCGCGTGTGCCGAGGACTGGCCGTGCGCGCGTCCGCGTCCGTGTCGCTGGCGTAGGTATCTCACTTCCTCGGAGTCGTTCGTCCAAAATGGGACTCGGAGAGCGTCCACGGCTGGCGCCACCGTAGTCGAGAGAGCGCTGCGGCGATCCTATCGGCGAATGTCGAATGTCATGAGACTCCAGAGCACCCACTGGGGCGTTTCTTGTGTGCCCCGAGTCGCCAACTGGCCCAGAACTGCTGCGCACACGACCTGAGAAGGCGGAGGGGCTTGCGGTAGTCAACACAGGATCCCCAAGATCGGGTGGGGTTAGTATGTGTTATATTGTACGTCTTCGGGCGCGGACAGCTGATGCGCGAAGTCCAGTTAACTTACTCTTCTCCGCCTGCGGATCGGGACAAGCGGACCCACTGACGCGCGGGGCGCGCGAAAGCCGACAGCATATGATGATTCTCGGCGAGAAGAGGGTGTGGATGGGCGTGCGAGCGCGGGGTATTGATCGGATTGGTCCCCAGACGTGAGTGCCGCGGTAATGGGTCCTAACCCGCCGCGCCAGGTGGTCACGGAGGGTCGCGTCGCGAAGATGCCAGGCTGAGATGGGAGCGGTCGAGGGCGGTCAGGCGGAAGAGGGTTGGCAGGGGCACTGGATTCAAACGGCGCGTGAGGTGAAGGCCACTGAATGGCATTGAATGCAGCGACGATGCATATATTGCACTGTGCCCCAAGAGAGGCCCGCGGCCTGGTCAGAGAGGCCAGAGAGAGTTCAGGGAGCGCAGGATGGCGGGGTACCTGCCATGCACGCGCGCGGATCACAGCGTGGCCGAAGGTTGTGTAGCAGGTCTTCCGAGTTATACCATGCAAGGAGTTATCCACATAGCCGCTGCAGCTGGCGCCACTAAGGCATCCCGAGGGTCCTTCTTGCGACTTGCGACTGTACACGGCGGCCGCATACAGTGCAACAAATCGGAGCATATTTGACGTGCGGACGTGGTCATCTGCAGCGCGGGTTCCCAGAGCGGGCACTCGGGCGGGTATCGAGGGCGCGAATGTATGCGGAAACGGACTGGCCACCGCTGCGCTTCCCATACCTAGCGTAGTTGGACGCAGTCAGCAGACGGCATTGCGAGAACGGGTGACTGCGGCGCCTACCACATGGCATACCGGGGTGGGATGCAGACCCGGCCGAGGCTTGCGCTGTGTGTCGAATGTCGAAGCGGCCCCACAGCGTGTCGGAGGGCTGAGAGAGGGCGTGTACCGATGGGAGGTGCCTGGGGCTCGGAGGGTGCACCCTCGGGCTCGCATCAGCGCAGATGACCTCCGTGCGTGCTTCCCCAGCGGTTCTCCATTCAACACCGCATCGCATCGTATGTGCTTCATGAAGTGCCCAGCGCACTGTCCGTTCGAGAAGCGGCCGTCGAGAACGTCCGCGAGAGGAGGAAGCTGACTGAGAGTAATGTGCACTGCCCAGAGCGCAAAGCCGTCGCAGTTACGCTGAGACGCCGGACAAGTCCTCCCAGCTCGCTTGTGATGACGTCAATGTTAGCAAACCCAACTCTAACGCTGACCCGACAACTGACATGACATCTCGATACAGTCCTAGACGTATGCTTCCTTCTTGGTACTTATCGTCCTCGTGCGCTTTCTGTGAAAGTGTGCAAAGCAGCCCGGGCAGCGCGGCGTCGTGCCATCCGCCTTCGAGAACGACGCTTGAGAACGCTTCGGACGGCGAGCCAATCACTCACGAATTCGCGCACTCCGACGTGCCTCTTCCCCAACAAAACCACCCTTCTCCTTCTAGACGCGTGCAGATGCCGGCACAAAGCATCGTCATCCACCTACTTGCACCGCGGCGGTCTAGACCACGCAGTACGAGAACAGGACGCGGGTCCAATCACAGGCGCCCGCCGCTAATTGCTGTTGAGTGGAAAATCCTTGAACAACCCGCGTCCGTCCATTCGCTCACGCGTCCGCGACATATGATAGGCCCGCAACATCGTATACGTCCGCGGCGATCAAGACCACACTTTCGAACAAGCCTCGACTTTCGAGCCCATTGAGCTCATCCTCATTTCCACAGTGGCATCACAGATGCCACACTAGGCAGCTATCGCGACCGACCCGCATGCTTCCTGCGCCCCGCTTTCCCACTCGCCCCCGCCGGAGTTTAAGGCTGAGTCTGCGATGCTATGTACCGATGCCAACCAGTTGGCCAGAAGATCTCGGAGTCGCAGGACCCGCCCACCCTGCATGACGATGCAATTCCTCCTGCTTCCCGAAAAGCGGGAGTCCGCATGGACGGTGGCGGGGCACGCCCACAGTCCAGAGCGGCACCGTCCCCACCCTCAAACACCCCCGCCCGCGCGGACCAATGACGCGCCGCCACCCGCGGTTCCGATTCGCGATACTCAACGCCCCGTCGCATGCGCAAAGCCCAGAGCCTCGACCGCCCGCAAACGTTGTCCAATAATTGCCAGCGCCCGTTGGCTGAACGGATTCCCTCCCCGCGTACCTCCCGCCTGCGCCCCAATTGGCTGCCAGCTGCATAAGCATACGTCCGCTTCGAGTGCTCCCGCCGCATCGCGCTGCCAACATTATTGCAGACTCCAGGGACCAGAGCGCGGGCCATGCGCATGCGCCTTGTGCCACACCGAGTCCAACAAAAAAAATTGCAACCCCCGGACCTGCCTGCGCGATCGATAGGCCGCTCTCGAGCTGTCGTCGCCCGCCCTCCCCGGGAGTCCCTCCCGCTGCGGCCTGCCGCCGCCACCATCTCAGCCGCATCTCGTCTTAAATCGCCCCGGCGGTCCGCCGCGGGCGCCAGATGCGATCCCGCTGCACCTACCCTATCCAGCCGTGCGCCCTGTATAAATCGCCCCGGACGCCCGCGCCACAGTCCCCGTGCGGAGGGCCGCCCTTGGCCACAGGGTGATCGAGCATCGAGCAATCCCATCGTATCGCGCATCGCACATCGCACATCGGGGCGATCGAGGAGAAAAAGTCGATGCACATCTCACAGCGCGGCTGCAGATCTCTGCGATTTTTGGTTTTTTGATGTAGCCTCTCGGTGGCTCCGCTCGCCCTCTGCAGGACGGTGGAGTCTGCAGCGCGTCCCTGCGACCCCTGCCCTGCCCTACCGGGAGCCGGGGGCGCTGGCACCGGAGGGACAAGGGGACGAGGGATGCGAGGCGAGCACAAGCACAAGCACACATGTCCCGTAGGCACCGTCGTCGCCGTGCGTTCCTGGAAACGGCGCGGCGGGGAGGGCGGGGGTGCAGGCTAATCGCAGCCCGGCCCGCGACGTTTCTGCGCGTGCCCCGAGGCGGGTGGCGGGCCCTGGGCCTGGGCATATGGGGGAGCGCTGCGCCGACAACGTCAGTTTGGGAGGATGAAGGTAGCAGCCTGGCGAGCTCGTTGAGGCGTGGTGCGCTGCGTTTGCATGTTTGTTCGAGGTTTCCAAAGCGTAAATGTTAATATTCTACCGGTAGCATATGTTGCAGTCAGCAGAAGGCGCATGCGCCGCTGTCGTGGGCCGCTCCAGCTCGTAGACCCACGAGGTTGGCTCGATGCACATCGAGACGTCGGGGACCTGCAGGTGTGGGGCAAGAAGTTGAAGAAGTCGTCGACGTACGTTGAGACACCGAGCCCGTCACCCACCTCTCTCCCCCACCTGCACGTCTTGTGGGTGTCGCCAACTTGTGTGATACACTTACCCAAGATCACAGCGGCGGCGCACGCAGTGATAAAAATTATTCGTTAGCCTTCGTTAGCGCGCCCGCCTACCCCGCGTCGTCGATCGAACACCCCAATCTTTGGATGATTTTGCCACAGTGCTACTAGTCTCGGGAGGTCTGCTGTTGCTGCCGCGGCGTAATATCGGTAGTCGAGGCTCGAGCCTGGGCTGCAGCGGAATGAGCGCAACCGTCAGCGTGAAGTGCTGTCCAGTGTCAAGCGGAGTGAAGACTGCGTCACCTTCATGTGCATTAGAGCTGCATATACAGAAATGACCGAGCCCACATCGAGTTTAGCGTTCCGTACACCAATAGGACTGCATCGGGCCCGCGCGCCGAACATCCTGTACCCCGGGGTGTGTGATTGTGCCTCCAGGAGCCCGGCGGCCCACGCTTCTCTTTCCCGGTGTGCCAGAGAAGTGTGCCAGAGAACGCCGAGCAGGAGCAGCAGACGCACCTCCTCAGCTTGTCCTCAGCTCACTGACCTGACCTTGTTCTACGGAACACAGCCGGGTAACTGAGCTACGACCTGCGCGAGCTCAGCTACGCGCGCACGTCATGCGAAGCGGGCTCCACGCAGCGGTTCACCCGGGCGCCCTTGCCCTCCCCGCGCGCCGCGCTAGTGCCTGCAGCCAGCCAGTGCGTCCGTCGGAATATCGACGACGTCATCGCGCGGGCCATATCATATCATACGCCTGCAACGCCGTTGCTAGTGCGACTTGCTGTTGCCGAGTCTCCACAGCACGCACTGCGGCGGCGGGCCTGGGCCTGTGGCCAATACGTTCATACTTGCGCGACGCGACGCGCGCCCCTCGACGTCAACGTTACTCGAGGTGCAGTTGCATTTGCGGGGCTCGCACGGACAGCTACGGCCTCGTGCCCGACCCTGTCTATAGCATATAATGTATGCAGAGTTACGAGCCTCCGCGACGTATATGTAGTACTTAGTCGTGATCCGTCCGCGTGAGCCGCGGAAGGTGCCCCGTGAGCACGCATGAATGAACGAATTAATGATGCTCACCGAAGGTTGCCCGCCCCAGTCCTACCCCGCAATTCAATCGAGACACGTTCATTTCATAGCTTCATATGCATCCTGTCAAACTTGCTCGTCGTCGCGCGCGCGATCGGACTCGGTATGAATGAATGCATGCACACAGTGAAAGTTGGTTGTTGTTTGTACGCGTTTCATTACTATTCATCCTATCATACTAATGGACATAAGCGGAAGAATAACGGTGTGTGCGCATAACCTGTCGTACACGCGCGCCGCGGACTCCTACAGAGCGCGGCGCGCGACCGAATAACACCAGAGAGGGAGGGGCGCGGTCCGTACATGTCCTGCGCGGGATCATCCATCATGTGCGCGTGTGGTGTGGTGGAGGATATGGTGAAGAGGAGCATTAGGCGGGGCGGTAGGGTAGGGTAGGAGATGCAAGCGGGCAATGCGTGGTGGATGCGGTGATGATGATGTGATGATGAGGGCGACGATGCAGAGGCGGATGGTGCGCGAGGAGAGGCCGGATGCGGGGATGGCTAGTAGTACATGATGAAACCAAGCAGGCACAAAGCGAGCAAACATGGACAACGAAACAAAGACAACATGCGAATAAGTACGTAGTTCGTGATCGTACACCCAGCGAGACGAGAGACGAGGGGGAAAGGAGCGGGAAGCCAAAGTGAAGAGAAGGGAAATCCAAGAGACCAAAAGAGCGTCGGGGTGGTGGGCGTATACCGATACAGGAATATACACATCCCCGACTGGACGGGGCGGATGGGGGTTGCGACGGAGGTCCCGAGGCGTACCCGAGAGACGCGAGGAGCGGCCTTGAACCCAGCGCGGGTGGTGGTGGTACAGATAATACACTTCGAACGTATCTCACATTTTGTGGGGCGCTGGGCGCGCGCGTGCGCAGCATCGGGGAGGCGGCGATTAAGACGAGGATTGATGCAGCGACGAGGTACGCGGCGAATAGGCAGGTCGTAGCGTAGTCGAGTATAGCACGTTAGGGTACGTTAGACCGAGGGCGTTACGGTAGAAGTAGCAGGAGGGCGAGAGTACGCGAGAGCGAGCATGCGGCGACGGCGAATAACTCAGTGGATGGGTCGTGCGTGGGAGGGCGATGCGGGTTCATGAGGGCGATGCACGCCACGGAGGCGGCGGGGTATGGCGCGACGGCGGGCGGAGGTATCGAGGTATCGACAGGGGTATGCGTGTGATGCTGGTATGAACGAGACGATGGGGTGGGGGGATATGCAGATGCTGGATATCGATGCACAGATGGAGGAGATGATGAACGCGATGGCGACGATACCTCGCCCGCCGTCGCAGTGAAGATGACCTAGTTGCGCGCGCCGCCGAAGAGGAAGAGACGCTTGATGGGCTCGTACACCTCAACCTCAACTTCGACCTCCTGCTCGACGCCGTCGACGATCTGCTTCTCGATACGCTTCTCGATCTTCGGTCGGCGAGGCATCACGGGGTAAGTGAACGCCTCAGAGTCGTAGCTCCACGAGCGGGCTATGGACTGAATTAGCACTAGCGCACTGCGGAAGTCGCCGGTTGTAACTCACTGTTTGGTGGCATCCGTGCACTAGGAGCGGGCACCGACGCAACCGCCGCGCGTGTTACCTCCAGTTCGTCACCCTCGCTCTCAGTCTCCACAGTGTCGACGCTGACGTCGCTGTTCTGGCGGCTGAGCGGGCTACGCCTCTTGCCAGCCATGGAGCCAACCGTGCTGAGAGTGGCACCAGCGCTGCTCCACGAGTAGCCAGACGCACCGCCGATGCTGGACATACTCGAGTTGGTACGGCGCATCTTCACGTCTGGGACGAGGAGACGACCTTCCGCACCAGGCTTCACAAGGGAGACCTCACGAGCGAAGGCCGAGCGAGTGGAGCCGGTGGGAGATGTCGAAAGACCACGAGATTGATGGTGGAGAGAAGTACGGGACTCGGAACGGCGAGTGAAGGACGCGGAGTACTGTTTGTACATCTTCTCGGTGGAGGAGTCCATCACGCGGGCGGGGAGAGAGGAGGCCGAAGCGCTGCGGTTGGGCACAGCCTCTGTCGCGGGCTTGTTCTCACCGAGCGTGGAGTGGACCCCGCGCGAGCGGTGAGGGCTCGCGACGTAGGTACCATACGCGCGCTCGGCCGCCTCGTCGACGTCACCCGTAGAGAGATCGCGCGGTGGCGCGAGACCGTACACGCTGGCGCGCCAGGCCTGAGAGCCGTCGGTCCATCCAGGAATGGGCTTGTTGTCGTCCTCAGCGTCGTTCTGAACCGGCAAGCCCCAGGCAGTGCGCTTGGGCTTCTCCGGGCAGAGCGCGGCCTGAATGCGGCGAGCAGCCATCATAACGCCGCCCTCCAGACGAGGAGGTGGCGCCGGAGCGACCGGCTTCGTCGCCCTCGGAGTGAAGGGGAGCGGGGGAGGGAGAGGAGCGAAGTTGTAGATGGCAGAAAGACGTTGGTACGCCTCTTCGTGGGAGTTACCCTTTGTGGGGGTCGCGTGCACGGCAGTAGTGGTCGCGGTAGGGGAAGCCATCGACGAACGCGACTCGATTGACGAGCCACTGGAGCAGTCGCTGTCGTCATTTACTGACTGACAGTCGGAGAGGGTGTTCTTGGAGACGGGAGGATGTTGTGGGGAAGCGCACCGCTCGGGGTTGTAGTTGATATCGAGAGCGCTGTGGGTGGCTTGGAGGTCCATGAGGCGACACTCGTCGGAGCAGTAGAGGGGGACTGGGGAGGGGTCGATGACAGTGCGCTGTCGAACGGGAGCAGCTGGCCTTGAAGGCGCAGGAGCCGCGTCGGACTTGGAGTCCTGAGTGGCGGACGCATCCTTTGTGGGGGAGCGCTTGATAGTGCCGTTGGGCTTGACGCGACCTGTACCGTGGACGAGGCCTGCTGCCCTGGGGCGGATGGTGCCGGTCTTACCGCGGGTAAGACGAGGGTGGGCATCTTGCTGCTGCGTCGGCTTGGACGCTGGAGGGGGTTAGCGGGAGGACAAAGGAAGGCGCGCGGGCGTACTCACGAGCAGTGGGGGATGCGGGGGGCGCGGGGGTGGGCTGGGGAGCGGGTTGGGCGGGGAGGTGTATGCGCTTGGGGACGATCTGGCGCGAGCAGACGGGACACCAGACAGAGTCGAAGGGGATATCCACACAATCCATGGTGGCGGGGCGGGGGAGGGCTGTCGGAGAGAAGGGCGGAGGGATCGCCTGCCCGGTCTTATAACCAACCTCGTCCTGACGCCTGCCAACCGGCCCCCCGCCGCACAATTACTTTTCTATTATTTTCCGACAAGCCCGCATCTCAATCTCCATCTCAATCGCCCGTGCCATGTTTCAACCCTGGCGCCCAGATCCGATCTCGCACCTCCCCGATTAGGCAGCAGCGTCTCATTGGACGCATAGACACCGATCCGACTCCCATCCTTTTGCCGAGCCAATCGCGTCCCCACCCAATCAGTCCAGGCCTCCTCGCCTGCCCAATCCCGTCCTGCCCTCTTGCTGCATGCTCATTTTCTGCAATTACGTCTTGTCCACAGCCGTCCCTTCTGCGAAACCGCCCTCCCCCTCTCGTCTTTGTTTGCCTCGCTGACGTCCTCGCCGCCCCGTGGCTGCACCCACCGTCTTTTCTCCTCGTCCCGTGTGCCCGTCGCCGCGCACAGCTGCGCAGCGCCCTGCCCACAGCTCTGCGCGCGTGAACATGCTACGCGCGCCTCCGGCCCAGGCTGCGGCCACAACGCCGTCTTGCCCACGGGCGGGTGCTCGTCGGAGAAATCGCCCTCCCCGGATTTTCTCCCGGCGCCCCCTTTGTCGCCCGTGGCACGGACATCTCCAGTTTACGGCAGCTGCCTCTTCGGGGACACCGTTCCTGCCCGTCCAATCTGTGCCCTCCGCTTCACGGTCCTCCCTTCCCGCCCAGCGTCTCCTTCCCCACGGGTTGTCCCGGACGCGAATCAGGCGCGCGCCCCTTCCCCGCACTCGCTTTCCCCGCAACGCCTCCTCCGTTTCCACTTCGGATCCCTCTCCTCCTATGCTGCCCGGCTCGCTCCACTCCCTCTCCCTGTGATTCCATCGTCCCACCTCTCCGCTTCCCGCCTTTGTCTCGCCTCCCTCCTCGTGTCTTGCCCTTGCTTTCTTTGTTTCTCGCTCCGTCTCACTCAACATCCAATGACATCCTCAACCAATCCGACGCGATGCCAGGCCGCTCTGATAATCTCGCGCAGCTTTCTCATGTCCGGGCGTTCCGACAGAGCCTCGTCCTCCGCCACTCATCTCATCTGTTCCATCCGTCCCGTCCATACACCCCGCTGACTATACCACTAGCTACACAACCATCACCCGCAATCCCATCGCATCGCACCATCATGATCCCACACTCCCCTCCGTCCATATCGCTTTCTCATCGCCCTCGCTCCTCGTATTCCGAAACATGTCATGCGCCCAGATGACTGTTAATATCCCAGTGGCACGCATGCTTCTCTGCATAATAATGAGCGATCGATGCATCCTCCAACCGATGTGGCTTATGCCATCGGTCGCTACCCCACGCAAGAACCAATTCACTGACGGTCGATCCCATTCTCTAGCTGCATAACTATCGTTAGGCAGCTGCTCCGTGCCGATGGTCCATACCACCTCCAGGCTTTCAGGCAAACTGACTCGACTGCCACCCACCCCCGCCAGTCCTTGTGATTCCGCACCCAATACCGTCCAATCCCAGCCCACCCCTCCGGCGTGGCCCATATGCCCACAGTGCGCCAGCCACTGACAGACGCCGCGCCGCGCATTGCTCGCTCGCACGTCCCCTGTCCCCTGTACACCTGCCCGCGCGCCGCCCCAGTGCCCGAGCCCGCCGCGCGGGGCCCGTCTCTGTTCGCACCGCTTGGGGGGTCCGCCTGTGTCCGCGGGCCCGGGGCACCACCCCCCTCGTGCGGCCATCTCCCATTGGCGATTTGCATTTGCACCAGAACGCGCGCGGACACAGAAACACGGACACGGCGCGGAAATGAGCGCGTCATCGGTACCCCAGCTGCAGCCTGCAGCCACCCGACCGGACGAATGGGCGACTTGCTTCTGCAGCTCTGTTCCCCCGCACACACGTCGGATATGCGCATCGCCCGGCGCGCCCGTCCTGTGTCTGCGGTCGGACTCGTCGTATCTCGTATCGCGCTGACGTCTGCAGATCGGGGCGGCGTCGCACGCGCGAGCCAGCTTTTCCCTTCTCCCTCGCCGCGCGCACGGCACCTCGGTGCGCGCCGCCGGGGTATTCCCTCTTCGTGCGCGACGATCCCCCTGCGGACGCGCGCAGACGCCCATGCCCGCCCGGTATAATCGTAGTATGAATGACGCCGTCGTGCCATTATGTATTCGTCTGCCATGCGTGGATTCCGTCGGCGTATATACGTAGTGCGGGCGAGCTTATCGCGCGCGCGCCGTGCAATGTGCCTGCGCGTCCGAGGCACTTACGGGACGCGGTACGTATGCATCATGCACATATACACATATGCATGTCCTCGCGATGCCCGTATGCGGCAGTGCGGCGAGGTACGTACCTGGGTCCACTTACGCGGCCGCGCGACCGCCATGCCTTGCATGATCCGCCCCTGAAGCCTGAAGCCCCAGCGTGCCACCGCCAGATGTCCTTTGTGCGCCCATCCCCTCCGCAGCCGCCACGCGATTATCGCGCATGTATGCGGGGACCTAGGGACAAAAGGACGGCCATGCGCGTGCTGCTGGTTTGGGTCTATGCCGTTTCCGAGATCCTCGGGCTGCACGCCGCGTTCGGACGCACATCCGCGCTGCTTCTCTCGCCGGTGCGCGACTCTCCATAGACTGATATTTACTACGGTGCTTGTGACCGGCGGCTCCCCGCATGGCGGTGCGGGTGGCGCGAGCTCGAGCCCTACATACAGCATGGGCGTCCTCGGCGGCATGCGCCAGGCGCGTGTTAACTTGGTTCCTAGGCCCAAGTCGAACTTGCTGCGTTAACTAACCATCCTGAACCTTTCTTGCAAACCATGTGTATCGTGCAGTGTGCAGTGTGCACCGCCCGGCGGTGGCAAATGCGGCGCTTGGCGGTATATTTGGCCCGTGCACTGTGCAGCAGTACTGGACTTTGTCTATGCCCGACGGCGGGTGCGGGTGCGGATGCGGGTGCTCGCGCACGGACTTGCGGACTTGGCTCGCCTGCGGCGATACGTCCCTCGCATGACCCCGCTCGCTCTCGACGGAGCTCCGAGCTTCATGCGTCATCTGGGCTGGGTCGGGGACTTGCTTGGGGGCGAATTTGGCCGCGATTCCGAACTTGTTCGGGCTTGCACTGGTTTGACTGGACGCCTTTCGCTGTTCTACGCGTACGGCGCCGCCAAGTTAGACTTCATAGGATCCTCCGAGTCGGGGCCGGCCGTCTAGTGCTCCAAGGTATGCGGCATGTGGCATACTGGTGTCGCCGACGATGATGCTTCTGCGGTGCTCCTCTGACGTGAGTCTAGGGTAAGTCTGGGGCTGGCCGTTCTACCGAGGACATGCATCTCAGTCATCTACATCGCTAGGCGGGGTCATCTGAACTTCGGCAGCCTTGGACACCTTGCAAATATACGTCCGACATGCATCTACGTCCTTGTCCATGATACCTCTCCATGGACCGGCACCTCCTGGAATGCACCCCTGCTGCTACGAATCCCCGGACACACAACCTCTCCCTGTGATATTCCCGCCACCTTCTCAAACATGGAACGCGCATGTCATGTTATGCACCTCTCCGCACTCCCCGCAGCCCTCCATCCTCCATTTCATCTCTGCAAGCCTCCTATCAGCAGCTGCCCCTCCAGGGTCGCAACCCGCTGATCTGTGTGTCCACGGTACGCGCTCTTCCCCTCCCGGACGCGGCGGCCTTCCACTCTGGCATGCCGACGGTACGCTAACAGGTTACAGTAACAGCGCTAACAGGCGGCGATGTTCCGTTTTGTCGAGTTCCGCCGCGCCGCAGGGGGCTGCAGCCGCATGGCGGGGGCCCTACGCGACACACGCGACGGGGAGTGCCAGGATGTCCCTGCATCGCGCGTCGCGTAACAGTGTCGACGGGACGCCCGCGCGCGAGTCGCGTTCGGGTGTTGTCGGCCCTCCAGCTGTGGCGACCGTAACATATACTTGCTCCGAGCACCCCGAGGTTCAAGAATATGCCGACCAGGAAGCTCGCAGGGTGGAGCAGCACACAACGTCGGACGTCCATGCCACCCGCCGGCCCGCGCACTCGTGCACGCCGCCATCGCTCGCACAAGCAGGCCGCCGCCCGACCACGCCTGTCAAAGACGGTGCTCATAAATCCGAGATAAGGTGCGCGGTACGTACAAAGCTAACGCGTACTGTAACTAGGGTGATTTTGAAGTAATGAAAAGTGGCTCCACCTAATGCAAAGTGGGGCGGTTTTACCTTGGGTAAGTGGAGCGCTCCTAATGTAATGTAAAGTCACTTTTCATTACTTCAAAATCACTCTACTGAACAGATGGCTGCAGATCCGCCTAAGCCAAAGCGGCCTCGAAACGCTCCCAGCAGTCTCCTCGGCCCCTGGCGCGCGTCGCGTTGCCTCGCGAGACACGGTTAGCGGGCTGCCTGGTAAAGCAGGTCCGGGTCGAGGAACGGGGCCGGGCGAGCGCGCTGCGCCACCACGCCCGGATGGGGGTGCCGCTTGTGCCGGGGCTGCGGGGTACCGCTGGGTGATGCCTGTTAGTCGCGGGTCGGGATCTGCCGGCAGGCGACCCTGTCCAAAACTACAAACATTCTGCGCACGCGGCGGCCTGCTCTCTGCCAAATACAAATATTTGGCCACAGCAAGTCGCAAGAGGATGCATCCAGTTCAGTGTCGGCAGGAGATAGGGACGCGTATGTTTCTAAGCCGCACTAAGCGTTACTTGAACCCGGTCTTGGCACGCTGTTCTTACCTCAGTCGGCGTTCGTCAGCTACGCCCAAGAGGGAAGGACGTCCCAGACGGACGTTGTCCTGTACTGAACTCCTCGGTGTGCAATAGGCGGTCGTGGAGACACTGGAGAGAACGTTTTGATTAGCTCGCAGCGTTCGACCGGTAACATGACAGGTGCGCCCCCTCTCAAGGCAATCCAGACACTCCGGCAACTAGGTGACCAACCTTCCAACAGAACATACATCATCCTCACGGCGCCACCCTGCGTCGCATGCACGTAACGTGGACGGTGCTGGATCGGTGGCTCCCTCCGCCGAGGGGTAGGCGCGCGCATATGCCCCGCATCCCCAATTGCAGTTCGGCTCCCCCGCACTTCTCTTATGGCACTCTAGCTGACATATTCTCCACAGAGCGCCAGTCTGACGGAATCACCGTCTGTCCGGGCGGGCTGGGATCGTGGCATACATCCGTGTACTGCCGTTACCCAGATGTTGGGCGGTGATGCTCGCCCCACTGCCCTGCAGGTGACCGGGATGGAATCTGACTGGCTCGCCGGCAGGCATCGACCAGGCCCCCCTTGCTCTTCGCCGGCAGCGAGGTGCGGCATGCATGGTTCTCGAGAGAGATCACGAAAACCCCAGGCTCCTACAGGGTTCCCTCATGCTTGCGGCTCGGCCAGGAGCAAGCGGGTAGTGGCTTTCTCTGGGTACTCTCGAGCCTTCTGGACAGGCTGCTGCCTGTGGAGGTGTCGGCCGATGGCGGCACGCTGCGTTCTCCCATGGCACGAGTCGCTTCGAGAGGCCCTCGTTGCACTATCGCATTCACTGACGCGCAGGAACGCGAGCTGCAGATAGCCCGAATAGCTTCATACAGAAGAGAGCGTGATCGAGGGCGCAAGGGATCGGACGAGAAGGGGGATCGAGTGACCCGTCGAAGGCGTCGGCAGCGCATCCCGAACCTTGCACGACGTGCTCCGAAGCACCGCGCCCGTTCCGCGAACCTTTCGACTGCTCTTGGAAAGGCATGGCGTGCATCCAGCCGGTGGGTGCATCCCCTCCTCCTTCCCTGCCGAGCTGACGGGAACACGTACGAATCGTCCCACAGAGAGCTTCGTGTACTCAGCAGGCATCACTCAGCAGGGGGCCATGCACGCACGCACCCTGCCCGCTTCCCTCTTCGCGATGCGTCGCGGCTGCTGCACGCACCTCTTCGCTCGCAGCACGCAGTTCTCCAACTGCCTCCAGGCTCGCATCGTCAATGCATAGTGGCGGGTAGTCGCCTTCGCGATCATACAAGCTTAGTTCTTCCGGTGAGCCTATCTAATCGTCTTCCATCTCTCCATCTGGAAGCTGTAGTAACTGCTTCCTCGTTTCTGCAGCAAACATACATTGGAATGCCGCCACGGTCGAGATGCTCGCATGTCGACGAAGGCGTGCATGAAGCTTTCGGCAGCAATCTATAGGCGCAGCTTGTGTCGGTCGTAGCACGACCAATAGCATGCCCATCTTATGCACTTGCCATGCTTAGATCGTTCATAACACCACTTGCACCGCATTTCGGCTGAGATGGTCTCTCAGTACACCGGTGAATGAACGCGTACTTCGGCCTGATAGATACCTCCCCCAACCCCGTACATCAATGGGAACACATCCCCGGGGCCCCCGCTACACTTCCCCATCACGCGGCGCAGTTTCTCTACGAGTTACTTACTCACCCACACAGCGCCGGGACAATGTCGCCCGCATGCGACCGACGACGCCCTCAGGCAAGCTACCGGGTGCGTTCACGCTTCCCAACGTCCATGTTCCCTTCTCATGTTCGATTGCCACTGCGCTAGCCTCCCCAGCGCATACAGTGCTCTTCGTTTACATACTGGACGAGGTCCACCCAGAGCCTTCGGACGCGCAGGCGCAGAAGCGGCCCGCGCACGGGTTCGCGCGCTCGCCCGAGACGTTCCCAGCTGCGCGCATCAGCCACCCGCCCAGCAGCCAACCAGCAGCCCGGCCGCCTCGCGCGGGTTCCCATGCGTCGCTTGCGGCCTGCGCGCGCGACGGCCGGCCGGCCAATCGCGCGCGGGGCTGTTAAGTCCGCACTGGGACTTACCAGCACTTGCCAGTCGTTGCCATCGCGCGGCCGTGTGTGCCTTCTATCCCTCCTGCCATCCTGAGTGTCGAGTCCTCCCAGCTCCGTGTGCGGGCGGATCCGCCAGTCAGCCTGAGCGTAACGCGATCGCGACAGCGGCGCCGCTGTGGGATGACGAAGTGCACTGAGCACTGAGTAACCGCGTGCATAGCCGCTCTGCCGTACATCCACATTGGCCGAACACGGTGTGGTAATCTCCCCCGCCATGCGCCACAAAGGCGTTGCGCCGGGGTGCCTCGCGAGTCGGTGCTGCCCACGGGGTAATCAGCTGCCTGCGCCGCCCTGCGCCCGGGTCCAACGACGCTGTTCTGCAGTTCACAGCGTGGCGGCCAGCCGCTAGGTGCTGCCACACCGCTGCGTTACGCCAGCCTCCGGGCCCTGGCCCTGGCCCTGGCTTCGTCCTGTTTCCTGACGGCGTGTCTCCCGCGGAGGCACGGCTGCATTATTGCGCTGTCTAAGCATAGACCCCACAGGGGCCGCGGTATCTTCGTGGAACGGCAGCATAAGATGATCACTGCGGCGTCAACTCGACGTCCCGGCGACACTCGTCGGGGTGATTGATGCACAAGTATGCCGCCCCGAGGCACGCCGCGACGGTGACGGTGCCGCGCGTGGAGTGTTGTCCGAGCGGAATCTTCGTGATCATGATTAAGCCGGACGCGCACGAACGAACTCTATGTAAATGGGCGACTCGGGCGCATGCTAAATTGAACGCAGATACTAATACCAAGTGGACTCCTGTCGGGCCCGCCGCGCGCTGCTGACGGAGACTGGAAGCTCCAATAAGTAAGGTAAGTTATGTGTTATGTTGTTTCCCGAAGGTTTGCATACTTACAATGTGCGTGGGCCTGTTAACCCTATCGCGTCCGCCATGAGCAAGCAATTCCGCCTGTTCCCTGCAGATGACAATGTCATGGGTGGTCGACGAATACGCTCCCTGCCATGCTCCGCGAACCGCATGGCCGCTGCAGATAGACACGTCCCGCCGCCACCGCACGGTCGCACTCGCTGACAGACCTCATACCCCAACAGGCCTTCTCTTCCCGGGCGGTCCGATGCGCATCGCAGGCCCCACGCCGCATTTGGCCACAGGAGCGCGCGACGATGGTGATGGAAAGCGGATGGATTGCAACGCGAGTCAACGCCCGGCAACTCCCCGCTGCACACCGACCATGCCCATAATGGAGGGATGGGTCCAGGATCAGCGGCGCGCCCCTGGCCATGATGCGCTCCGACAATTGCGAGATGCCACCACTGGCCCACTGCCCACTGCTCGGCCGCCATCCGCGCGTGGCACGGCTTTAGCAGGGCATTATGCCATAACCCTCAGACCCGATGCCATAACCACCCAACGCACCTGTCCGCAAGCGGACGTTCTCGTCGTTCTGCGCGCCCAAGCTATAATTCGTCTTCGCCCAAGGCTTCCTCGCGCGACCGTGCCCGACGGCTGCAGCTTCGCGGCAGGGCCTGCGATACGCACTACCGGCGTTGGCGCTGCTTGTGCCACAAGCCCCGCTCCCGCCGCCGCCCTGCGCGCGCATCGCGGACTTAGAACCGCGCGCAAACGCCCGGACGCCCCCTCCCAAGCGGCTGAGGCCCGACACTCCCCCGGACGGAAGCACTCGAGTCCTGGGCATCCCCGGACGCTGGGCCGGGCATGGTGGGATCCCCGATCGCGCCTTTCGAACACCGGTCAGCAGTGCTTATGCACTCGCACTTGCCAACGCTCGTTAATGGGCGTCGACGACTCGGACGCGTTCCTGGGCCCGCGAGAGAGAAAGATGGCGTGGGCTGGGAGGTCCGGGGGCGTTATCGGCAGCGCAGGGCGTGCGCACCCGTGCGTGCATGTGCGCGGGATCACGACCGTGGGCACTGGTGCGCCGCAACCGGGCAAGAGTTATCTTGTCGCTCGCGCGGGTATTGGGAGCACAGGAGCGGTGCGCGTCGGACCGAGCGCACTAGTACTTACTGGTGTGTGCCAGACTGCAGTGCCCGTGCTGGGGATCTCCGGAGGCGGGCGCTAGCAATTAACGCACTATTAACTTGATAGCATTGTAGCAATGTCAAAACGCGAACAGGCTCGGTGGTCGCGGGATGGCGGCGCGGGCGCGGATGGGATATCGTACGGGATCCGGGATCGGGACAGGTTGTTCCGAGGTTTGTGCTCGCGCGCGGGGCTGTGTGTGTCTGAGCACGTCGCGCGGGGCGTTGTAACTCGTCGACATCCGTCGCGCCGGCCTAGCGGGCGTGCGGCCTAGCGGGAGGAGCCGCAGGCCCGCTGCGCGCCTGCATGGTGATCATGCAGCATCTCCTGGCCATCACATGCATCAGCAGTAGCAGCCTTGGAGGCAGCTGCAGTTGGTATGGGAGATGGGACTTATCGTACCGCATCGCCGTGGCCGACCTTCCTTGCTGGACTTGTCGGGGGCGTGGCAAAGATGGAAAGACTCCTGTCGGATTTCAACAGGAACTACATGAGCACTGCAACACCGCGCGCACACCGCGACCGCGGGCGAGGGGTATCATAATCACGGAGGCTGTCACACACCTCCGAGTCCGACATAGAGTCAGCCCCGCCTCCGGCGGCGTCGCCGTCTGCGACCACGGACAGGCCAGAGAAGCGCAGGGCTGGAAGTGTAGTCCGGGCGTAGTCGACATCGACAGAACAGGCCCGTCTGCCCCGGACCCAGGGCCTCCCCACGACTGGACGAGATAATTGAACCTACTCCACGAGGGCCCCGTCTAGAGCGCAGACGGCTGCAGCAGAAGTGTTCAGCTGCAACTATGGTGCAGTGCAAACGGAGAGGCCGCTGCCATGCACGACCAGGCCTCGATGCTTCTCTAAACTTACCTGTATCCGCCCGCCGGGTCGTCCCTTGGCAGCCTATTCCGCCAGTTAGGTGGATAGCCACGGGATTCGCTCGCCATGCGCCGCGCACACGGCTCAGAGGCCCCGAGGATAATACGGGCGCAGGGCTGGGAACGCGTCGGGTGCCTTCGCGAGCATGCTAATCAGGTGGTGCAGCCGGATGGCCTATCCGGGATCGTCTTCCACCTGTATGGGAGCACCGCGGGTTGTCGGTCTGCGCTGTCGGTCATAGGTTCTCGCGCGGACGTCGAGAGGAGAGAAGAAGGACGAGGAGCAGGTACTGCCGCCGCGCGCATGAGCGCGCCCGATGCTGCGATTGGCTCGCGGCGGGGCGTGGCGGCCGGTCCGTGCGGGGCGCAGCTGCATTGGGTAGTGCGCAGAGCCTGTTTCCCCGCGTTCTCTCTTTACTTGCGGTCACCGCGACGATCCTGCATTCAGTGATTCATTCGTATTCGCGCGAAGGTCTGGAGGCTATACTCTTTTTTCACGGGCGTCGCGCCTGCATTCCGAGCGTCTTAGCCAACATGGGCGGGAGGCCGCCTCATGTGTGTAAATTTCGAGTCGGACATTGGCTTCCAGCCTGAGCTGAAGCTTCTCAATCGTGGGTGCGTTGTTGTCATTTCGGTGTACATTGCCTGTAAGCCATATGCCACATTCTAACCGACTTCGCGACAGTGATCTACACGAGCAGTAGTGCTGATGTCTCCCGACGTGTGGTACCTCCATGCCGCCAACCATCAACGACGGCTTCGATCGGGACGACCTCCCGGATGTCTAGGCTATCCTACGGAATTCGGCTCTCCGGATAGAACCTCGGACTGCAAATTTTTGCAGGGGCACGCGAATATGCTTAGATGAGCCAACGCAGGCTTTATGGCCATGTCTCAGACGAGTACCGCGGATCACGATGAACATCTCGCATGCACACTCATAATTTACGTCCAACAGACGTTGCGCGGAAACCGGACGCGACAGCGTCCGCGTATGCCGTTAATCTCGGGACGGTAGTCCAACCTTTACACCGCTAGACACTGGCACCATGGAATCTTGGTGGGACCGTCGCTGATGGCTTCCAAGGTTGACTTTCTTTGATCCCAACCGCGGTGCAGCCACATGGAAACCAAAGTTACGACGTTCAGCAGCCATCGATCCGCCCAGTTGCATCCGGCGCCAGGTACATCACCGAAAATGGTAGGCGGCGGCGGTCAGATGCTGAGCGCTTCACGACTGGCTTGAGGACAGTATGGGCCCGACGACGGTTTCTTTCGAGGTACTGTGGCATTATAACGACTGTCATTAACGATATGGTACGCACTAAGACGGTATTGGGCAGTATAAATGAAGGCTTGTAGTGCAAAGCTAGTGAGATAGGAGTATGTAAAGTATCAGCAATTAGGCGATGTATGTAATAGGTCTTCGGAAAGAGTGACGAGCAGGGGATTGTCGGAGCATTCACAGTATAAGCAGATGGGAGGACATATAGGATGGTGAGGCAACTAAGAATAGGTCACAGTGCTAGCCATGTCACCCAGCGTAGACACATCAACATCGGCATCTTCATTGTCGCTGCCCTGCATCCCGGCATCACCAGACACACTGGGAGAAAGCGACCGAGAGCGAGAGCTGGGGGTCGCGTTGCCCTC